>JAHDVE020006380.1:0-49135 GCA_022606495.2 Halesus radiatus
TTTTCGTTTGTTTGGCCATTGCAAAAACAAACACTATCGTTATTGCACTATCGCGTTTCAGTGAGACAGGTAAATAAAAATTATTATTTGTAACTAAATAATTCATAAACTTTATTGCGTACTCCACACATGTTGTAAACACATTTATTAGAGATATTTACATGCCAATTGTAAATATATAATATATTATGTATGATGCTTTTATGTAAATATTTCGTTTGTGTTTCTAATTACTTTTAAAGATAATCTGGAAAAGCAATCCATTAGCTACGAGATAGGAATTTTTTTATAATTAAAGAAGGAAAAAGTCTAAATATATACGAGTATAAAAAGAAAATTTTCCTTCTAAAAATAAATGAAGAAAATAATTAAAATGCAAGAAATTGTAATGTGA
The DNA here is from genome assembly GCA_022606495.2 of Halesus radiatus. Lineage (NCBI taxonomy): Eukaryota > Metazoa > Arthropoda > Insecta > Trichoptera > Limnephilidae > Halesus > Halesus radiatus. The sequence goes on from JAHDVE020006380.1 coordinate 395, forward strand.
TTATTTAGGTAACAATTCTAGGTAAGCAAGTGAAAATGTAATTTTCTTTTTTCCAGGAATATAAAAAAAAAACAAATTCACTGACTAACCGATTTCAAAATTTGACTCCGACTACTCCGTGTGTTTCTGAATCCGGAACCAAAAATCGTTCATATTAAATTATTGAATAGGATCGCTTTCTTTTCTGACTCCAATCCAAAACCTTAGCAGTTACCTAATTTTAATTCCTGAACTAGCGAATCCGGATTTGCGAACCCAGAGTGAATCCACCGCCTTCGGATACGGATTCATTGGACTGGTCAGGCCGGAACGACTCTCCTCTATGCCGCCGCTTGCCATTGTGCATTGTTTTGTTTACCGTGCCGAAAATTTTAACATCGACGTAATGTTCAACATTGTTTAATATCTAATAATGTTTTAAGTAAATCATAACTTACATAATATTGAATTTTCTCTCGTTAAAACTACCAAATATTGATATTTTTAATGAATACCATTCGCTTAATAACAGCTGACAGCTATCACCCAATTAAAATGATAGGGAATTTTCCTTAAAAATAAAGAGAATGGGCCTCCCGGTCTCATTAACACCGACCAATATTTTTTTGTCTTAAATGCGACTGATTTTTAGTGAAGGTGGATATTTTTGCATTCACACAAAGATTGTTGCACCTAAATAAGTTATTAACTTAGTAATTTATTATTACCAATAATAAATAATTTCAAATTAATTCAAATGGGTATCGCAACATTTAATGAGACATCTTCTTAAACCAGAAAGAATCAAGATTATTTACTTAATCTGCATGACGAGCTCGTGTATCACAAAATCATTTACATGCAAAGAGTCATTATGCAAAACAAATCAGCTCTCACGATCGAGTTTAGGAATTGTTTTAGCAATATTCAAAGGTACCGTTCAGTTGCCCAATGAGATGTACGGAATGCACATAGGCGTGAACAAGTCATGAGCAAGTTTAATAAACGGTGGCCGAAAATTTTTAGTTGTAGTGCCACAGGTAAAGTCAAACTAATTCAGCAATTAATAATATTTTCACAGACAAACCGATTGTAAATGTGTGGTGTGTGAATGTTGCATTCGGTCCGTCATAAAATCACTTTCAACTGATTAGTTTTATTCTGCATGTCTAAGAATACGAAAAAGTATTCGAAATTTAAAGAACACTAGAAGAATAATAAACTTAAACAATTTGTTAAAGGAAAATAAAGTTGGTTGACTCCCAAGAAAAATAAAATTTGGTTCAATGTTCAAATCAATCGTTATTGATAAAAGTGACAATTTGAAAGGGACAACTAGATAATCTTTGTTCTTTCCTGAATTTTTGTTTCAATAATTAATGAAGACTGTATTTTTATATAAAATAAACATTTTGTTTGAAGCACTAATTTATTTTTAATTCATCACCAACCGGCTTCGCTTATCACAAGATTCGTCAGGGTAACATTCATAACAGTACATTCGTAACAATATGGGTGAGACATACAAAATATAATAAGAGGGAGACAAAATATAAGACGAAACAATAGAACAGTGAGACAGAGATATGCTTACATCTAATAGAATGGGACAACAAATAAAAAAGAATGAGACAGAACGTCAGAGGCAAAATTGAAATATGTTAAGTATTTGCTTTCTACAAACAAAGACAAGCAATGCCACTTGGACTAATGAACACTTTCTTACTCGTGTTTTTCTTTATTTTAAAATATTGTATTAATAATAAGGGAATACAATGCATAATGTATTGTATACTTTTTAATAAATAAAAAAATAAAAAAAAAAGTAAGAAAGAACTTTGAGTATAAAAATTTATATCATTCAGTCAGAAAAATACACAATTTACACGAATTGGTTGGTAGATGGAGTCAAAGCATTCTAACAATGAACCTACTAACGCAAAAATCCGCAAAAGAGTTATATTGCCAACCTTTATATATGGCATAAATACCCTAAAAACTCTCTGCTGCTCACTAGTTCGTCCTCAACTTGAATATGCTAGTGTCATTTGGTTTCCTTTCTATGCTGTTCATATTCATCATATTGAATCTGTACAACATCGCTTCTTACGTGGAATTGCATGGAGATTAAGGCGAGAATGAAGCGATTACTCCTATGATGAAATTGAACAAACCATAAGCATTTCTACATTAGAAAAGCGTAGGAAAGACTTTGATCTTATTTGAATTTTAAAAAAATTAATTGTATCTCTCACCTTCTTTATTGCAACTCATTCAGTTCAACATTCCTTTACGTAGACGTAAATTTTTGGTACCAGTGTTAATGACTTTTGTAGGGCTTTACGAAATTAGAACTCTAAAATTATCATTTAGAATGTCTAAAATCATGCACTCTACTAAAACCATGTTCAGGCTCTGAGTTGAATGTTCTCTCAAATGTATATGTTTGCCCTCTTTTTGTCATTGCTTCATTCTTGTATTATATATGTGCTGTTCTTTTTTTTCTGTAGCTCTTCTTTATTTCATTTCGTAAAATCTATTTTGTGTAATTGGACGTTGGTCCGTAAATAAATAAATAAATAAATGTCAGTGAGATATGAATCTGTTAGAAGAAAGACTAACACACTGCATGCGGAGAAATGAGATTCTAGGTTGACAGAAAAGAGACATATGATATAAAGCGCGAAAGCTTTAAAAATGTCCAAACTATAACGTTTACTCCTGAACTCTAACTTTACGAATTTCACATCAGGAATTCAAATATTTGAAGGAGAGATTCAATACAATCAATTGAGTGAAATGATGGTGAACTTGTTATCGCTGAGCTGTGCTCTATTTGAAAAGTAAGATTACTCTATAAACCAGCTTCCCGAATCTCGCTAAACTGGGATAATTCCAAGCAGATTAATCAGGCGGTCCGTGATTGAAAAAAAAACTAATTTCGAACGGAAATCTAGCATTTAAAATGTGCACAGATTCTGTCCTAATTGAGCTATTGAGGAGGACATGAGAAAAAACACGATAACGAAGGGGTACTCCTCTGGTTTCCCATTAAACACGAAGCAAAATACACACACTTTCCCTCACAACAATCTAAACACTATTAATTCACCTAATTATCTTTAAAACGTTTTTCAATTTTTAAACGAACATGGCCTCTCTCTTCGCTCAAGTGATGAAAGAACCCCTGTGATTCCCATCCACCAAGCTACATCATTCATGTTCAGTACGAGTATCACGTTTCTGGAACGAGCTGCACTCTGGAGTACGGAATGCTCCCTCAAAGCCTATTTTGACGCTAAAATGAAGAACATATTTTCTTCATTCCACCAGCATAGTGATGGTTAATTCCCACCCTCTTTAATTCCTTCCCTTCTCTCCCTTATCCCCTTTCTACCCGAAACATTATTTTAAACTTTTGTATATACAAATTTGTTTAACTGCTTTTCCCCAAAAGTCCCACTATGTGGAGGGCGCTGCAATAATCTTTATTATACAATATTCATTTTTCCACTGAGGGTTGGTTGCTAGAAATTTACACTAGGCAATAAATCCGCCAATAAAAAATATGCATTATATATAAATAACTACGTATAATTTTTTTATAAAAAGTAAATACATAAAGAAATAAATAAGCGACTTTCACATGACTGGCAAATTAAGTTTCATAGAATAAATCGGTTTGGACTCCTGGTGCAGCGGTATAAAATTTACAATATATTTATTTTTTATCATCTTTAATAATTTTTCAATTGACGCTATTGCAACCCCCTTAAAGATTGTGTAGACATAATTAGGTACATACTTTATTTAGTATAATTATTATGTTGATATCAAATTGCTTAACTGTATGAAACTGTGCAGCAAGAATCGATGTTTAGTGCATTGAACGATCACGGTGAGATTATGGTAGATATTTTTTTTGTTACCTAGATTAACTGGTGCATCTAACAGTTAATATAATTACGAACGACAAAACATGCATAGATCTGACTAAACCATCCGTTAGTCGGATCACGGGAGTTAACTGAAGGAATTGAAGTTTTGAATACAAGAGACATAAAGAGCCATAGTATTATAATATATATTAGAAAATGATTTAACTACATGTATTTAAAAAAAAAACAGAATAATACTCCCATTCGGTTGTCCATAATTAAAACATTGAACGTTGCAATTTCATGAGTGTGTTTTAGAAGCAGAATCCACGAACATTTCCAGATCAAAATAACCTGAATATTTTTTTATATTTCTCAGTACCAACCCGACGCCTAAACCACTGCGCCACAAACCGGTAGATATACTTTTTTAATGTTACCGTTTAGTAACATTTTTATTAGGTTACCTACTTGTTTTTTTATTATTATTTATTTATAATTGACGTCTGGAAATTTTTTTAAAAAAATCAGTAAAGGAAAGCATTTATGTAAAAGCCAATATACGACATTGTTGAATCTGTTATCTTTTAAATGTGGTTTACATGACCATCTTAGATCATGCGAAGTACGTCTCGAATGCTTCAACATTAATTCACTTAAAATTAAAAAGCAATTGATTAATTCAATATGTTTATACAGAATAATTAACAGTTTTCTAGATACTATATTATGTCTTAGCAGTATTGAAACAAATGTATCTAATTCCGATTGTTTAAGACCCCATAGCACACGCCGCGTGAATACTTTCTGTAATATTGCCTAGTTTAGTCCCCTGTCTCAAATGCGTCGACTTTATAATAAGATAGAGTTTGCTAATGTAGACATTTTTGTCGATAATTTGAACAATTTCCGAAAAAAAGTCCTGCTATTACGTAAAAATATGTAACAATTATTATATTAAGTATCACTTGTGTCTTTTGTTTCTATTGTAGTATCTATCATTGAGTGGGTTTTGTAATTTTATATATCGTATATCCTTTGTCTGATTATTTGTTTTTTTTTTAAAAATTTAATTTGTATATTAACTGAGTTTTTTATAACTGGATTATTCTCACGTAAGCGTGAACATCTATAAAAACCCTGTATAAATAAATAAACTGCTTCATCACAACAACAATGAAAATCATGTAATTTTATGTTTTGTGTATACTTTGTCTGATTATTTGTAATTTGTCTATATTAACTGAGTTTTTTTTTTATAACCGGATTGTTCTCACGTAAGTGCGAACATCTGTATAAACCCAGTATAAATAATAAAACAATTTTTCAACTAGTATAAAGTAAGTTCTATGCGAAAATGTAATAAATCTACTTTTATGAAAAACTTATAATTATTCTTTTTTTTTACATTAAACAATTTCATTGATATTAGACCTGCGAAACTAGCTAACCACCTATCTTGTCATCGCGAAAGTTCTATAACTACTTTTTAATATACTTTTTTCATAGCTAATATCCGATGCAGTTAGAAGAGCTGGTGTTATATGTGGCAGTCACCTGACAACTCATTAACCTGTGGTTACACCGGTCAACTTTTTTCACTATGTGAACGATCGAATTATTTATTTAAATTATCATTACTATCATGATCTACTTCCAACAGCATCATCATCGTAAACCGTTGTCTGTCAACGGTCAAAGAAATGCTACCCGATTTTACTATGACAAATCTGTTCGAGCAAATGACTAACCATAAACATTATACGAGATTCACTCATAATGAAGAATTGGTGGTTCCTAAATGTACCAACAAATTTGGTGAAAGATTCCCAAACTATATTGTATCCAAAATATGAAATAAATTACCGATCACAATCAAAATTAATTCTATTTATAGTCTGAAATTTAAAAGCAGACAAAAATTGAGGGCGCTGTGATCGTTAAAAATGTTTTCAACGGCAATAAGTAAGATTAAAAAGGCAAATCTAAATTCACATTTTTTACTTTAACCAAACGTCTTCATAAATTTGTGGTACTTTCCAAAAAGAGATGATTCTACGTCAAAAATTCTAAGAAAATTTTATACAAAAACTTTTTTATTATTTAACGCTTTGCGAGAAAGATTATTACATGGAAATACGATTTTTTTGTATTTCTGAAATGTATATATCAATATACCTATTTATTGGATGTTAAATCAAAATCCAATTGAGAGATTAAAATTTTAAATTATTTTTAATCTTTAACATAATCGAGCTATGTTTTTTGAATTGTTTCCAAAGCGAACTTTCAAAATTTGAATGTGGAATTGTTTCTATGTGTATAATAAATTGAATAAAAAAGACAAATTGAGCAGCTGGGAGGTAGGAGGTGGCACAGTTATGAAAAAAAAATAGTTCTATTAAATGTCCACATTTTATTGCCAATCTATACCTTCTGCTTAAGTTTTGCATTATATAATAAAGTTGCTATTAGATTCAGATACTATATATTGATGTCCTACTGATATTGTGTGGCTAATTGAAACATACATTTCAACTTTTAATTATATTCCGACTCGTGTATATTTGAATTTATTGTATTAACGTATCTCAACACTTCCATTTTTATTGAGATTTAAAAATCTCATTTTAAAATTTAATCATTGCCGAAAATAATATTAACATAACCTAAATGAAACAAGAAAACGGAAAAAAAACGACAGAAAATAAAAAAGATTTCAGTCGCATCTGGGACTCGAACCCAGGACCTCTGCCTATACGGGACAACCGCTTAACCAACTTTACTAATGAGACCAGTTCAATTTATGTCATCTTCATCGATATCGTATCTCAAATTAAACATAAATATACTACTATGCTCTAATGTACTCCTATATCTACTAAATGTAGGTATATAGACTATATTGAATCCTCATATTTCCTCTGTTTTCTATCAACAAAAATCTAATCCTATACCTGTCATTTGCAATCGTCATATTATCATTTGTAAATTCAAAAAATGCACCGTATTATATATACATGTTATCAATATGTACCTGCTGAAAAACTACAAAAGCAGTTTAGAAGGTTTTAAATGTTATCTTAAAAATATATTTAAAAAATTACAAACTTACAGAAATGTTATTTTCTAACAAAATTAACGCAAAACGTGGCAAATGATAAACACAATTATGTTTTCAGTAAATTATTAATTCAAACGTTGGTCATGTATGACAAAGAGAGTCATTTAAAGAATGAACGAAATAGATATATAGGATCGGGTAGCTTTTTCACAGTTAAAAGTTCCGTAAAATTCTTAATTCTTCATCACGGGTGTGAATGATATGGGGGTGGCCATTTTGTTTTAAGCCAGCACATTTGAGAGCTCTACAACGTGTCTATCTATGTTTGTTTGTAATAATATTGGTTAGTACTATTTTAATTGTAGATTCCAAGTTTGACTTTATCAGTATTGAATTTGTATAAAAATTATTTCATGTTCTGTCACCGGTTTATTAATAAGAAAAATGCAATGATGGGTTAGCAGAAAGTTCACGACAAAAAACGTTCTTCGAATGCTGATAGAGAGGTATTAGAGAAAACATTGAAAATGTAAAAATGTAAATGTAAAAAGAAGCCATATTTCACCTTTCGTCACTACAGCAATCAACATTTTTAAGCATTAAAGAAGTACGGATTTGTAATAGTAAATATCTCGTGCAAAGCCAATAAATCGCACTCTGAATTTATTATGACATGATAAAATTCCGGTATAATATGTCCACACTAAACGTGTAAGTTGTTGATTTTTTTTAAAGAAAATTTATTGTTAATTTGATTTTAATTATAAGTTTCTCACAATATTCTCAAGCTTTTTGATTTACGATAGTTAACCACGCCAAACGTTTAAAAAACATCTTATTTCACCCGACTTCTACTTTTTTCTTAAGTTGAATGGAGTAATTAATTTGTAAACTTCGCGTAAAGCACTGCGAAAAACACTTGGGTGAAAATATTCGGCCGGAGACTTTTTGGCGAGGAGTCGTCGTTTCGCCATTCAAAAGAGAGCTGGCGCAACTTCTTAGTAAGTCATATTAACACCAACTGTTTTTACTATTAATAAAACAAATTTATTTGTCTACAACTTTTAGGTGCCCTATTCTATCGTGGGTTGACTCTCATCGGGGGTTCCTTTACTTAAATTTCGTTCAAGCCACACAAGTTTCAAGCCTTTCGAGTAAATCTTTCATTTCACTTTTAAATCGGTGCAAGTTCTGGTAGATGGAATAAATTTTACAAGTAACAGCAGTTTAATCTTCCAAGAGAATTGTAAAACGGACGACATTGTAAAACACGCCCAGAAAAATAAATCGTAATGCAAATTCAATCGTTCATAATAAAACCAAAAACAATTAAGAGAAATATATTCAATCCAAAAATATTATAACAAGCTGTGTGTCCCACTTCTGACACCATTTAATGTTTGTTATATTGAATGAAACATTATGTTTGTTGGAGAGGTTATTTATTGACAGTCACAGGTTGACATTTTTACAGGAAGTGGTCCTACGGAAATGACCACAGACAAAACATAGATCTGTATACACAATAACTACGAATATGCGTAATAGGTATTAAAATTGCTTGGCAAGCGGAGTCTAGAAATGTTTGATGAAAACGCACAGACCGGTTTTTATTTATTTTGTAAGACTAAAATAAACGTGTCAACAGAAACTGCATGAATAATCTAAGCTAATAAGTTTTTTTTTTAAATTACTTGTTATGTGCGTTCGTAATTTTCTAATGGAAAAAAAAAACTTTTTTCCCTGAAGAAGGAAGGGGGAATCTGAAACCGGTAAGAAACAATTAAGTGGTGTTATACTAAGTGAATTTAAAAAATATATTATAATGAACAACCACAAAGCATTAGCTGTACATAATAGTATACGAAGTAAATTATTTAATAATTCACAGCTGTATTTTTATAACGAAAGTAACAATTTCATTTGAATTCTGATCAACATTAAATATAGGAAAAATTTTAATTCATCCAAAACATATTTTTTGGTTTTCTGTGAATCGATTCGTAGTAAAGATTGATCGAATTAGTGATTTCACTGATAGCTTTGCCGAGACTGATGGTGCGATGAGTGAGACCTTCGGGAAAGGGACAAGTGTTTGCCTGTAGAACAAGGGTTCAATATTGACATCCCGCTGAACCTGTACTATCGATCCATGTATATTCCATTCTACTGTTTGTCCTGACCAGTGTACTTCAACCCTTTTACACTTAGAATTAATATGTATATATAATACAATATTGTCAGTAATTTTTATTATTTATGGATGCTTATTCATAAATTCCAATATGCTTTGGAATGCGTTAATTTTTTTTTATCAATGTCCAAAAAATAATTTTATTTTTTTGGACACAAGAATTCGCCTAAGTATGTTGATACTTACGTGATAAATAGACAAATTTCCCGAGATGTCAATTCTTACCGCAATTTCGAATAATTTGAACAAAAAAGGGCACCGGACGGTGTGTAATAACCTTTTCGCGAACCGCAAAGCAATTTCTTCGGACCACCAGTTGAAAACCACTGGTATAGATAAGTAACATACTTCTACGTGTTTTCTAATATCTAATATCTATGTCCTCCTTTTGTATGAAACCGAAGCTACCCATTTCATAAATATATTTATCTCTAACAAATATTTGCACTAGTTTCCCGTGGTAATACACCCAATCGACACGTTTTCCGACTTGACGGATTGCCAATAAACGTAATAGCATTCAGCCTTTAAACCCCACTAGCGGGAGGACGTTAGGGGTGGTGATGCATTTAATTTGATCATTACGACCGCCGCATCCTTCGCAAGAGGCTACCAGATATAGACCAGCAGATAGAGACGAGTAGATGGAGAATAGCAGATAGAGGGTAGCAGGTAGACGCCAGGGGATGTCGGCTGGATGCATTGCAGTGTACAGTTCACACGCCGTCCCTCAGGGATGAAATAAAATACTGATCACATCCAATCAGGGTAGAGCTTTCTGTTTTATTGGCCAACAGTACGCTTAGCTGAAGGGCGGGCTCCAGTGACGGTCTCCGGTGTGTGGAAACAACTTTTGCACAACATATTATTTATTTATTTATAAAATACATGATATTTAATGGAGACATTTATATGGAGTAGATACATTAGATCACCATACTAGGTGGCTGCCTGTTTCATGGTGACCAATGGAGTATAGTTACTTTGTATAAAGTCTAGTGTAAACATATGAATTTATTATATTAATTATATTAACATGCTGACAATTGGTAAAATTATAAAAGATAGTAAAACATACAAAAGATAAAAAGACACGCGTAAGGCATAGATCACAAAAATATAGATATACGAGTATTATCGTTCTAGCTACTGTATTGATTCATCCCACACATATTTATTATTTTTTTAATGTGTTTAATTGGTAGAACTTCGTTTAATTTAAAAATTATAAATATTATTAGGTTCTGCAAGTATTTTAGTAAATAATTATTGTTACAGCTGTTTCGGCGATCAAAGCCATTCTCAAACTGTGGTTAGGCCACATTGCGACGAATGCTTATGCTATTTTATTTATTCCCACGCAATTTTAATTTGGATGGTGTTTAAAATGATTTATTACCGGTAAAACCCTTAAGGTAAGGTAAGGCCCTTTCATTATTTATATAAGGGTTTAGGTTTGTTGTTGTCAAGCGGGACGTGATTATTCACTAAGAGATGTTCTGCGAATTTTGACGTAGTACTTTTATTACTGTATATACTGTAAACAGTATACCCATATTTGTTACTGAAAATACGACAATCGTTTCTAAACTTTATGGACATCATACACATGTTAATGTTATGTTTAAAAGCTTAAGTGCTAAAAGCGCTTTTTTCTATAATATTTAAATTGACGCCCTCTATGAGCGCCTTTCACGTTTCGTTTTTCCTTAAAATGTTCCATGTACTAATTTCTCTACCCGGCTTCATCTGTGGTCTACTTTTTGTCTATAAGAAATTTTATGTTTCCTTAAAAGCCATTTTTATTTTATCTCCCGCTGATTTTAACGCTCTTTTATCTTACCGAAATATGGAACAAAGAGTTATTTAAAAAGAAAGACAGACAAACATTCCCGGGGACGAATAGCCGACAATATTTGAAAATTTCCTTCTAGCATCACACTAAGCTAAATGTGTCGTCGTGGAGGCTTGAGTGAGACCCAGATGCCATGCCAACTCAACCACTGACCGGTCAAAAATTAAGAATAGATATTTCGTTACTCATTCAAATTTCATTACTTTATTTTTCTAGCGCTACTACCCTTTCACCTGAGTTTCAACACTCCTATTTTGTTTTGAAAATATAGGACAGATGGGTGTCCAGTCTAATTTTAAATTGGTTTGCAATTCTTCAAAATCTACGTTAAAAATAACTTAAGTAAGCCGACAAATTTAACATCTATGTCCTTGAAATTCCAGACAGAAAAAGCAGTTCAATTTCGTTACGCTAGAACTCACAATGCAAGAGATTGTGAGACACAGAACCACATGGATAACAAGGTTTGTAGTCACAACAAATGCCACTATGCGAATAACATATTAAACTGAATACTGTCCCGATTTGGCACTGCAATCGGATATGTAAATTCCGGTGGCTGCGTAAACACCGACAATCTGGCTGGATTCAATACCTACCAAATGAACTATTATTTGGGAATGAATTGGTTTCGTCCCCGATTCTTTTTTCCTCCATGCAGTGGGACAGGTACATTTTTTCTCTGAATTAAGTTTGCTCAATTTTTTTGCACAATATGATAACGGCTATAACTTGATTGTGAAATTGTCGGGTATTACTAAAAAAGCGGTTCATCACGTTTATTTTTGATTTAGCTCCCTGGTTTTGGAATGGTAATTAATTATCATATTGAACGGTATATTTCTAAATATCTAGCTGGAATATAATAGTTGTTACCTACACCCAACGTACCAACTATTTCTGTCTTATCTATTTACGCACTACTCGTGCAGATTAAGTGTTATATTAACCCGTTTTTGAGATCTCTTCGCGATTAATGTCTTCATTAAGCATTTTCCCAGTATCGGAATGTTTACTTTGTTAAAATTAAGCTTTGTGAAATATTACCCGACGGGTGCTTTAAAAAAAAACTTTAAAGCCGCGGTCTGTGAGAAACTGTCACTGAGAAAATTTATAGGTGTTTCATCAATGAAAAATGGGCCAAAAAACTAGCGTCATTGATTCCTTTCAACACTGCTACGGAATACATGTCCAGCCAGAAATCACGCCAAAATATGTGCTTAAGAATCAGCACTCAAAAATGACCCTAAAAATCACTTTGCAGTTTGCCAACTCAACCAATATCACAAACGATTTATCTGCAAATTCTATACGGGTATTTAGAAAAATGTATTACGTTTCAAAATACAAAAATCTTCGAACTGTAATCTTTAAATTTTATGAAATACATCCGAAAATGTGCGTAAACAGATGCAGCATGAAAAGCAATTTTGTTCGTTTTACCTAAAATTCCAGTACGTATTTCATAGAGAATTAAAAAGATTACAGTTTGAGGATTATTATCTTTTGGAACCTTACACATTTTGCTAATTACCTGTAGAATATCGAATTTACAGAAAAATCATTGACAGTATTTCTCGAGATAGCAACCTACAATCCTGAAACTGTGTATATTTGGGTGGTTTTAAAAAAATATATTTTTATTTAAGTAGGAAACACAAATATGAACAGCAATTAATAAAATAATAATTTCTTGTATTTTTTCGGCATGCGTCGAAACCGGTAGCGAATTAAATAAATCAAAATAGCAAAAGTACATAATAAATAAAACTTCCAAACAAAATGAATAAAATCAACTGGAGAATTCGCATTCATCTGAATTATTTCTCATAAGTTTCATAGATGATGGTTTCCGCAGAACAATTTGTTTTTACAACTCATTCTCCCCGCTCAATGGATCGACTGCTTGGAATGTATGTTTCTGCCATCCTAAAACAAAGGTATCTTTAATGTGGTACTGAAATTTAACATCAGTACTTCTTGAGCGGACTTTTATTTTTTTAATATAGCACAAATTTACTTATTAAAATAAAATGTTCAAAGTTTCGAAGTGTTGTAAGAAACGATTTCCATAATATGCAGTAATCTCACGACAGCCCAGGGCTGCTAGCAAATGTGTAATTGGATCTACCTTATACGTGAAACCGACTCTCTTTCAATTATCTCGGATGAATTGCACCTGTTGCGTGATTGATGCACTGAGAAAACTTTAATTTCAACCTTCCTGTACGTGCAGATGATTTCTGGAAAAGGTCATACAATAAAGTTGAAATTAATATTCGCATTCTGTCCTTTCTGGAACGGACAGAATACAAACGAATTAAATTCTCATTGGCAATAATTTAGCAATGCGAAAACATTAGTTAAATACCAACATACACTTAATTAATAAAAAAAATTGTGTTTAATTCGTAGAACTCGATTTATTTATTTTTTCACATTGCAACTACTGAATTATGTGGTTTTATTTAACTTCAGTCCAATTTTTTTTATCAATAATTACATTCAAACTTAAATACCAGTTAGTTATTATAGTTAAAATAATTTTCAAAGTTTCAATTTTTCGAAGCCCGCCAAAACGCTCCAAGCGCGTCGGTTTTGATCAGTTTTGAAGTTAGAATTTCAAATGTCAAAACAAGGAGCTTTACCGTACATAATTTTATATTATATTCATAGTAAACCATAACTAAACATAAGTAATAATATTATATACCTTTTTATAAACTTTAACTTATAGAATAATAATAGTATTGAGCATTAATATTATCATAATATCCATATTGATAATGGGTTTGCTCATGAATACTCTAATTTATTTCACTAATTGAACAGCAATTATGCAGCTTAAAGTCACCTAAATTAAGTTTATATTGAATCAAAACTAAAAAAAATACATATTTCAAATACAAAACAAAAGTGAAAATTAAAAATGTCGACACGAATCTAAAAACAGAATGCGCACGTGACGTCAGATGTTCCAAATGCAATGGTACCAACATAATAAGGTGTTTTGATGAGATGTTTTTTTATTAGCTTTTAAATAACGATTTATAAATTCTACGTATCGTATTCTATAATCAAAGTTATATAATAAGAATTGGCGTTTGCTGATCTATATGAATTTGTATTTTTGAAGCCATTATATTTTTCACTGGAGTTATTTATTGAGTATTTGTTCAAGAATAAATAACTATATTTGAAAATGTTTCTATTTCACTAAAGTAAGGAAAAATTTAGCTTACTTCGGGTACATGGACACGCCCATAACACACTTGATTTTTCACTTCAGTGGTTAAATATTTGCAATAAAGAAAGTTTGGCACTTTTGGAAGTGGAACAAACAAAGCGGTACATATTATAAGCCTCAGGTGGAAAAGGGTTCGTCTCGAGTAATTTTATTATTTTTTATTAAACAAATTAAATACATTTTAAATCTATTTACAATACTACACTTCTCTTTTAAGCATTTCTTGTGTAGTGAAGCGTAGTGTACATATTGCCTTTACATATTTACACGTTTCCTAAAAATGTTATAAGAATATTGATTCAATGTTATTTGCTTGTATTGATGATTTTCAAAAAAAAATTTAACTCCCAGATTTCCATTTTTTATGCGACCCGTCATTTCTTTTTGGTGGCCCGGTACCGGGTCGCAACCCATAGTTTGGCAAGATGTAGAAGAATGAGTGAATAACGTATTCGTATGTTGCCCACAAACCTATCCTTTAGGCTCTGTGAGGTTGGATGATGTTAGGTGGAAGATTTGGAAGATACTCTCAGTATCGCCCTGGTGAAAGACCACCATTCAGAATTCAAACGTTGCTTGAAATGGCTTTTAGCCGTGTTTGGTGACCAGATCTGAATAGCCAGGTATTTCCCCACCTTCCTCTTCCCCTTCCCCTTCTCCTTCCCCTCCCAAAACCTTCAGCATCACAACATTCCTCAATTGGGAATGCCATAGTTTCACTGGCTCCAGACGGTTTGAAGCAGTTGGGACTCTTGTTCGGTATTCATATAAAAAACGGTTACATTCAAATAGGCTTAGATATGTGTAAGCAATTTTTTTATTTTTTTGTTAAACTTATATATTTGGAATATAATTTAGTCAAATTTACGTATATTGTTGTGTAAATTATTGTTGCCTATCGATTTATTCTTTCGGCCAGGTAAGGTTATGTTAGGTTAGGTTATATTGGATTAGGTCAGGTTAGGTGGCACAAATAGGCAAACTACAGAATAATAAGGCTCGCTGGTCATAGAACAGAAGCGCCCTGATGATGTTAGGAAACGGAGTAGATTCAAATTGTGATTCACAATTTGTGCTGTTAAATTGCCTCTTAAAGTTCTCGCAAAATGCATTCAAATGGGATGAAAGGAACGGATATCATTTCTATGAAACCTTCCACTCAAATATGACCCATTTTCTTTTCAACCGACGTGAATAACCGACAGGCATATTAGCTTTTGGATTGTTAACTCTCATGCTTGTGGGCATAGTGACATTTCTTTAAAATGAATTAAAAAACACTTGTGATACATTGAAAATGTAATATTT
This sequence comes from Halesus radiatus, assembly GCA_022606495.2. Taxonomy (NCBI): domain Eukaryota; kingdom Metazoa; phylum Arthropoda; class Insecta; order Trichoptera; family Limnephilidae; genus Halesus; species Halesus radiatus. The sequence continues at coordinate 15,920 of JAHDVE020006380.1, forward strand.
ATTATTTTTACTATTTTCTTTTTGGGGTTGGGTTAGGTTAGAATCCATTTTTTTAAACATCAATTAACTCATATCTTGTCGGGAGTCCCAAAATATCTGAAAAAAAACCTTGACTCTGTGCAGAAACGGGCGGTCCGTTTGATAGATTCGCCTATCTTAACAAATGGGTTGCAATCTTTGGAGCACAGACGTCGGGTGGGAATGCTGTCCTTGTTCTACAGGTATTTTAATGGAAGATGCTCCGAGGAACTAGCGTCACTGATCCCTTCGGCACCGGTGCATAGTCGGGAAACACGCCAAACGCGCGCCAAACATTTGCACACGGTTGACATTTGTCACATGAGAACGGGTCGCTTCTAGGAATCGTTCTTGTGTTCAACAGCTCGGCTGTGGAATGATCTGCCGGCCTCTGTGTTTCCTCCATCCTATAACATTGGTCTCTTCAAGACCCAAGTTCACTCCTTCCTATCCTCTAAAAGATCCTCCACACAGCATCCCCAAAGATGATATAGGCCTTGAGGGAAATTATTTCCTCCTTGGTCTCCTGTGTGGAGTTACTGTAAAAAAAAAAAATCTTACGTCAGCAGTACCAACCTAATCGAGAATCATCGCTAAGTCGATTGTGTATGTTGATGTGGTGGATCATCAATAAAAATAAAAAAAACCTGTACATTTACTTTTGCATTGTGGTTATACTCGAAGCCTCATTCTCCCAATTTAAATAGAAAAGAATTCTCTAACCTTACGGTTACGGTATGCGTCCATATTGTCTCTATTCTGGTGATTAATTCTCGTTTATATACTTCATTTCAAGATCCGCAATTGAACTTTTTACGCTTTCTGATTTTTCACAGAATTGTGTAAAGCTTCAAAGTATTCTTCTCGCAAAATTTTCTCTCGGATTCATAATATTTTTGCTTGTCTCACTTTATCGAACCGCTAAAGCCTTAAATACAACCTTTTATGCTGAGTTTAATTAGTAAAGCGCTAATACAGGATTATATTATGAAGTTATGAAAAGAAAAAAATATTTGTGCGGGTAGTAACAAGATTTACAGAGAGACTTTAACCAGCGATTCCTGAGCTTATTTGGACTAAATGTAAATGGCATTTTGCACTGAGGTGACTTTTTTTTCATCACTTCAAAACAACAACAAAAAAAATTATTTCCATCACAAGTCGTCACTGGTCATTTCATTATATACAAGACCCATACATACCACGTGGAACACACAACATTTCGCAGCAATATACAGTATTTACAAAAAAGCGTTTCCGGCTACAATAAGATCAATGACGGTGTATTTTTCAATCTTAGAATTCTAGCTCACTCAAAAATCACGAGCCGCCAGTGAGGGACATCTTCTTGAAAAAAAAATTGACAGGTAAATTACTTTTTTTTTCATGGTTTTCTTATTTGTTTCGTCCCTGTTACCGATGAGTGGTATTGTATAAGAACGGTGTGGTCTATGACAATTTTGGTAAAATAGTGTTAGATTAATAATTATTATTAATATTATTTATTTGAAACACAAATTATTTAACATCAATATTTAAGAAGGCTTTGACTGTCCAACTAGGAACAAATCCCGTTTTAGGACAGTCACATTGACAATTTTAGTTCATTTTAAGTGGCGTTATACAAAAATAGAAGGGGAAACCCTAGTTTTGACATAGTATTGTAATTTAATATATCTAGAAAAAAGTATAATAATGAAGATAAAAGAGATTATGTATATGTGTTTGATAAGTACTTGTTGGTGCTATGGGGAAAATGCGTTTAAAATTGAGTATTAAAAAAAAAAAAATTATTGAGTAATATTGATAAGACTGAGTTACGTATCACTCAGCTTAATAATCCGAATGCAGCAAATAGTTAATAACATATAAAGTATATTTTATTCGGTATTTGATTTTAAAGGTGTATTTTATTTAGGCGTGATGGGGTAAATATGCAGGGGTAAGGGTACGCAGTTAGGTGGGTGCGAAAACTCACCCCTCACCAAACACCCCTCATCCCCGAACAAGGAAATGATTTTGAAGCATATATTTTCATCTCCTGTTTAATTTCCACATTTTTATCTCCTGTTTAATATGTGTCGCGTTTATACGTAAGAAAGCATCGGGAAAGGTCATACTCAGATTCAGTCACAAGAACAAATTGAAACTGAAAGCAGATTGAAACAATAAAACTATTTTTTGCTCGCACTGCAATGAGAAATATCTAGATCTACCCGCAGAAGATCGGGTGGAATGTATTCTACGTAAAGCATGGTGGCTTGAGCACTGCACAAACTACGATAAGGGACAATTTACGTGTTATAATTGCAATAGGGAGTAAGTGTAGGCGATGCGAACACTCACACTACCGTATGCGTAGGCTTACCCCCCATATGGGGCAAAAGTGCCTACCCAATCAATGTGCAAGTGAACTTTATTTAATATAATTTTATGATTTACGAACCGTATGAGATTTTTTGTTTTTTGAGATACCTTAATAATCGATAATATTAATAATTAAAAAAAGCGATTTAATATAAAAATCCTAATCCAAAAATTGCATACAGTTACCCCACGTGACTCTATACGTCGCTGTGTAACAGGACTTGCGCTGCAGGCTTGCTAACCAAAGATTCCTCCTATTCCCTGTACGAGTAGTTTTTCAACAAAGTCAATTGGAAGCTTTGAGAAATAAATTTAATAAATAGACTTGAGCGAGCTCATTCTCTTGTTCATTTGAAACTGTGTGAATACAAAATTCATTTTGAAAGTTCCGCCTAAGAAATTTATTAGAGGGAACCAATCAAGCAAAGAACTACGGTATCACTTACACTCAAATGCATCAAAGTGAAACTTTTGCAGGATATCGACACAATTTCGCATTTTGTGTCGGAACAAGTTATAAAGCGATCTGTTGATAATTACTTTTCGCGGTAACTCTGCGTTTCAGCGTCATCAAATTTACGTTCGATAGGAGCATTAACAGGGAATGTTACTTAATGACGTTTGCTTCCGCTGCATTTTACAAGTTGTTTCTTCGCTACCCTCTAGCGATGGCAGGCGAAAGTTTCTGCCTTACAAATGGCCTGCCTACATGAGTGAGCAAGAATTTATTCTGGCATTCGTTTGAACCTTACACAAGTATACACATTCGCTAGATACAGTGGTGGATTTTAAGTTTCACTGGGGACCTTATGTGCAGCAGGACTTTTGAGACATGAGATACTTATTTAGAGCAGATAAGTTTCTAATCGCTACTGATGTTTGAGTTTGGCAAGTTTTTTTCCCGACAAGTTTCTAGAATCAACGAAAGAACAATGTTTATGATGTGTTAATGAAATATTTATGGCTTTATTTTTGAAGAAGTACCTAGGCATAGTAGATAGATCACTTCGAGAAAGTAATAAACTAATTTTTCCGACTTTTGCCAACTAAAGTGGACAATGAAGTATAATAATAGCAGATAAAACGTCAGAACGTTTGAGACCTAAAATGTGGAACTATGGAAGTGGAACTCCAGAAATAAATGTGTTCAAAGGCCCGATTATAGTTATTTTCAAGGATAAGATATTATCCTTATCCTTAGGCTTAAAGACTTAAAAACTGCCGTTCCGGTTCTCTCAGATGACAGCTGCTATCGTTATTTGTTTAGTTTTAACAACAAAAAACTGAATATTATCGTAAGTATTGAATTAACGAAAATACGATGTTTGTAAAGTACCTATGCCACAAGGGAAACTTTCAAGTTGTTTAAAGTTTCAGAAAGATAGTGAAAGTATTATTGTCTGGGGAAATGTATGAACATGGACAAAACTGTCAGCATCAATGTTTTAAAACTTCAATGTAAATCTAATTTAATAATGTTATTATTAAGTTCTGCAAAGTTTTTTTTATAGTGACAGCTGTTTCGGGGTTCAAAGCCATTTTCAAACTCTGGTTGTGACGACCTATTTATGTGATTCTATTTACCCCCACCGAATTTCAATTTTGATGGTGCCTAAAATGATTTATTTCCTGTGAAACCGATTTACTGAGAAATCAATTGTGATAATGGATTCTCCATTTTGTCAGGTCAGTATCAAAATGATGAGAGAAAACCATTCAGAATCTGAAAGTTGAATGAAATTACTACAACTATTTATTTATTTTACATCCATTGGGCTTTTATATAAACAATTACATAATCGTGTTTTTAAATTATAAAAAAAAAGAAAAAGAAGAAAAGGTTTTAACTAAAGTACGGGTAGGTACAGTGAAAACCAAAAATAGTAAAAGAAAAAGTAATGGGTAAAAAACAGCCTCAAAAGATAGTTAAAGAATATTATTAATTATCTAGGTAGCTATGTTAAATGACCAGATCTGAATAGTAAGCTTTCCTTTTCCCCTTGTTCTTCCCCTCTCCCACACCCATCAGCCTCATAGTATTTGTGCTGTGACAAATAAAATTAAATCACAAAAACAATTAATGTCTAATTTAACTTATCGCGGCAGTATATTCATCGTTGTGTGCCTGTAAATGTCGGACCAAATGCTGAGGCAACATGTATTTTCTGATTAGTAAGTTACTTCTCACGAGGCAATATTTAAAAAATCCCTGATTTCTCACTGGGTTGTTTGATTACTCATCGTTTTTATTTTTTCATTCCATTTCGACCAAAGCACTGTACATGCGGCTGCAATCGTAGTTCTGTTATTTCGGACGACACCGCCTCTCATTTGAATAAAGTGGTGGGAAGTGTGAATGCATAAATCTACACGGAGAGGGTGGCGAGAGACCCCCTACCTCCCTTCAGAGGTAGAGGGCGGGATCTCAGTAACGTAACCTTTTGAGAACGAAATCACGATATAGCGTTGTTAAATGTATTACGAGATTTCCAATATCACACCTGAGAAAAAATATTTCTGAATCAAAGGCAACTTTAAATCTATCGCCGCGTTCGCTTTAATTTTTATTTTATTCCTTAATGCACATATTTTCGGTATGTATTAGTGTCAAAAAATGACGTTCGTATGTGGAGACAGAATTTCTTCGCAAGTGTCTATGACTTAGGTATATACAATTAGAAATTAATGTCGATCATTAAAATTATCATTCAAATATCCCCATTAAACACTACTTCTGATTATTTATACTTTAACCATGCCTTTATTTATATACATATATTTGCCGGTGGCGTGCACTGCTCCTCGACCAAGGGTAGGCTGTAGCTTTTTATGCATTGATTACCAGTATCCATCACCTCATAAAGCTTGAAGGATAAAACGCTCAAGACACATTGCAACTAAATATTAGAAAGTAGAAACAATTTCTTACGGTAGAACGATCATGAAATGAAAAAATTCAGATTTTTTTTGAATTTTTTTCAGAAATCTGAAAAAGTAAGGTAGGCATAGATTTCCAGCCTTTATGGGCTGCACGCCGCTGATATATGCATGTCTTTTAAAAAAAAAAGTTATTATGTTTTTATTTGAATTTACATTTACATTGCTGCATTACTATATAACATATACGTACCGTAACTAATAATAAAAAATATTCAATATGTACGTCAAATTTGAGTGCAAATAAATATTCTATATATAGTTAACTCACTTTCACAGTGGAGAAATTACACAATAATACTTGTACATATAATTTTCGGTGCCCGTTTAATATATGTTGTTACAAAAACCTTAGAATTTTTGAGGGATGCAATATTAATTTTACCTTTTTCCTGCAGTGTATGGTAACCTGGAGAATTAAGGGCCAGCTCTCAAAAATGGCACTAAACAGCACTTCGTAGTTTACTACCTCATGAACTAATAATAATAATAATAGATATTTGTAAATTATGTAAAAAATATTACTAATAAATGATTTATATGTAAATTTTATACGAGTACGACAAAAAACCCTCGGCATTTAATCGTCCGGAAAAGTTTTTTTGAAAATGTGTCTTAAATCACTCAATGTAAAGGTATCTGAATTAACATTTTTTAAAAATGCAGCCTAAAAAAATTAAAAACTGGTTACAATCTAACGTGAGATTGGTAAGATTTACCTACTTTGAGCAACATTTCGGGTTCAGAACACTTCACCGAGAACCCCCAGCTCAGGAATTAAAAGCTAGCCACCCTAACGCCACTATTAGCATTATCACTATACTATTCAATCATTCAGATAAAATAAACCGAACGCTCGAATCACGTAGTCCGTGAGACCATTGTACAATCATATACCAACCCATTTACAAGCGCTATAGAAATATCCACGAGAGTTTATATATGTTGATTGTTGGGGTTTCATCCCTTATCGCAAACCGAGTACGTAAAGGGGTAGAGGGTAAAGGGTGAAGGGTGTGCACTATGCAGTGCTCTAAGGCCCTGAATGGAACTTTGAGCTTTGAGCTTTAGCAGTAGGCTTTGCGGCAGGTTTCCTAACTAATCGCCGGAGTTTTAGTTGTTGATGTTGATTGTTACGTTTAATGGGTTTTACACACGTGGGTGCACAGCTTTTTAAAGGGGCTGTAATAATGGGCAGATGGTAATTAATATAATCTAAGATTCACATTGCTTTTCAGGCCTCGAAAAGCCCTTAGAAGAAGAAATTAGACATAACGAATGTAAGAACAAATAATTTTCTATTACGTTTTAATTTTTTATTACAAAGTTTGTCAAAATTTTCTACAACCTTACTTTAAGCACCGAACTAACAGTACAAGACAGAAAGAAGAGTAAAAAAAAGCGAATCCCAAACACAAAATTTCAATTGTAAAATGTATAGGTTACTTTCCAGTGAAATAAAAAATATACCTAGAAAAAGCATATTTAGAGTAAGACGTAAAAATATATATTTAATAGGTAAGTATTAGAAATAACCGATATATAAATTAAAATATATTGCAACTATTTTTACATTGGAAAGACTTGTAGAAATTTCAGTATTAGGGTTAAGGAACACCTAAGATGTTTAAATAATAACAACTATTCTGAATTTGCAAATCATATTTTAGAAACCAATCGTTCGTTTGATATAAATAAAGGTTTAAAAGTTTTACGTTCAAATACAACTGGTTTACAATTAGATAAATTTGAAATTTTAGAAATAAGAAAAAGTGTTAATAGCGAATTAAATTTAACAAATAATCAAATATTTTTTTTAAAATAGCTATCTCTTAAATTTATTTTCATATTAATATTAATAATAATAATTTTTATTTATATTTCTAATTTAAATGTATTATTCAATGTTTTATAATTATTTGTCATTAACATTTTTAATCTGTTACTTACCTACTTTAATTCATTTTTGTTTATGCTCATATTTTGTATATTCTTAAATTATTGTTTTAAATTTTTTATCATTTTTCTATACTTGAAATTATTTTTTAGTATTCATTTATTCCCGAAGATGATAGCATTGCTATCGAAACATATTTATATATTTTAAGTAAAGTGGCATTTGCGAAGTGTATTTTCAATTATATAATTAAAATATATAAGTTTATATTAGACTGGATGAAGTGAAACTATGTTAACTTAAATAAATATAAGTAATCATTTTACAAAAAAGCATTTTAATTAATTAACCTACTCGTATCAATGCTGCCAACACCAACTGGGACCGGATGTTTATACAGATCCCGTCCGGAATTGTATTAAGGTTTCTGGCTTCAGCACAATACTACATAATAACTTCCCCTGGAAGCACTAAACATAAAAATAAACACATTCATTAGATTTGAAAAGTCTGACTAAACCATTCTGTTTCTTCCCGCCGTCAGTCGTATTATGGAAAAATGCCAATTGCTGCGATAGCGTTCGGATCCCATGTAAATACTAGTAACATATATATATATATACGAGTATATATTCCATTATATTTTTCACAAATTGAAAAGTGTGCTTCGTGTGTGTTTACATATTCCGTCATAAAGTATACAAAGAGAAATTGTACCTTAATGTTTAAACCTTTCCTACGTTGCATTATGTCAGTCAAATTTTGAACAGTTAAAAAACTAAATTGTTCTATTTCTTTTCTACATACCTACAATTTAAACTTACCGACCATTTTGAAGTCGCGCATTTACGCAAAAGTTCCATCATTAATCTTCATTGTAGATATGAGTCCCATGGACCAGGCATATGATAGAAAGATTAATTAACTTAACGTAAATAACGTAATAAATCAAGTAGTTTCGCCAACTCGGTCACTTGTTGCTATTAGAACGGAGTTAAGGTTGATCGCTATAACAACTAAGTTTTTAGTTTGACAGTCGCGGAGTGGATGTAATTTAACGTGGTAATATTTTGCCTTCGTTGCGAGCTTTTGCCACTGAACGATTGTTTGGAAAGGTTGGAAGCTTCGCTATTTCAAAAGCGTTATCTTTTCCAGAGTGAATAAATCTAAAGAAATGATCATCGCGAGATTTAAATTGTAAGTTGAGTTAAATATTTTTTCACGTTTTTTGATATTTTGTAGAAGTCATAATAATCCGGCTTCGCGATGATATAAATAATAATTCAGAGTATTGATCGAGTCTAGGAATATACAGCATCTCGAGAAGTAATCATGATGTACAATTATCGTACGAACAATAAATATTGAATACCAAGAACCACCGCCCTTCTGTCTGTCGCAATAATACACGCAGTAATTATCCTTCCCCTTGCAATGTCACATCCATCCATTGATATGGAAAAGGCAACATTTCATTATTCTTTTTTGATTAACGCTTTTAAAGGCATTAATTTTTTGTTAAAATGACCCCATTATGGGCCCACTAAAATAAACTTTTAAACCTTACACTTGCTGGAATTTACATAATGGAGCTTTGCATAGGTACTTGTTAGATTATCATATAAACATGCTTTCGAAAAACACGGTACAAGCTTTAAAGAAAACTAAACAAATTTCTTTAAAGTTCAAACTGCCCATAAAAAACTATTTTTAGATTAGAACTGGAAAAAAATATTCATATAGACGAACAATTTTTAAAATTATGTTTCATACGTAAGTCGGTAAAATAATAAATAAAGGTAAAATTGTGATTACACCTTTTCTTTTCTTCTTTATTAACATTTAAAACTAAATAAAAACTAAGCTTATAAACAAATTTTATTGTTTTTCAGCAGGTACACATTTCCAACATTTTATGTCTAATGCGGTATATTTTAAATATTTTCAAACGGTATATATGGATATATATATATTTTTTAAAGAAATACAATCACTCCCGGATTACGAATAACCTGACATTATTTGAAAATCTCTCCTACCATCACAGTAAGCGTAACATGTTGCTTGTGTCGTAATATAGGACTTAGTTAGCCGAGGAATTGAACTCACGATGAGACCCAGAAGCTGTATCAACTCAGCCACTAACCGGCCATATAATAATGATGATAGAAAATTAACATGTACAGTTAGCAAAAAAAAAACTCAGCCACTGACCGATCATATAATAATGGTGATGGCAAATTAACATGTACACTTAGCAAAAAAATCTTTACGGTATTTGCAAACTCCTAATGAAAAGTCGTTTTCATCAAGTGAATGCGCGTGGAAATTTTGTTTCTCTTCAGTCAAGGAAAGGGAAGCGATTATTTAGTATCATATCAAAGAGATGTTTCCGCAACGGTTTTTGGAAACATATATGGTGAAAAAAGTACCAAATAAAGTATATTTAATTAAAGATTATGATACGAGTGTGCCGTAAGGAACATTTTTTTGTTTTTGTATTAAACCACCATTTAATAAATTAATATTTACAAACTTCTAAACAAATGGCATTTGAATAATAATATTTTTTTATGAATATGCTAGTCACAGTTTGGAAACAAATCACTCAATTAGGATAAATAAAGGTTTACACATTTTACATAGTAATAAAATTGGTCTACAGTTAATCGAATTTAAAAAATTTTGAAATTACAAAAAGTGTTATTAGACAAAAAAAAATATTATTAAAAAGCAGATTTTTTTTTTCAATACCCATCTGTTAAATTTATTTTCACATATATTCAGAATAGTTGTTGTTATTTTACTACCTTGGTCGTTACTTGATTTTTTTTGCATTTCCATTTTTTTTATATAAAAATATTTTTTTTAGTTTTGTAGCGTTTTTGATTATTTTATGTAATTATTTTTTTATATTAATCCTGGTTATTTATCTCTCCCACCACCAGTGGCGTGCATTGAGCTATGAGCAAAGGTAGGCTGTGTATAGTTTTTCAAGTTCGGTTATGAAGTATTGTGCATTTCATTATTGATAACGATCATTTTATTATCATCTTCCGTTGATTGTTGTGGCCAACTGAATAAATGTCCTTACCAAATACACGGGAAATATACATTTTGATAAGAAATTTATCGTATTTATTAATAAAACATTTAATATATTTCAATGATACGATTTGCTTAGAGTAGGCACAGCTTTTCAGCCTTTATGGACTGCACGCCACTGCTCACGACTTTGTGTTCTTTTTTGTCCATGTTTATAATTTGTCTATATTTTGCAGTGTATATTGTATCCTGTCGAAAAAAAATATTTATTTCGAAACATGTAAATATTTATTTATTTATTGGCGGTTTAAACAAAATATTTTTTATTTTTTATAAACAATAATTATTAGCCTGAAACACTCATCCAAATTGAAAAAACCTTCCGAGCAAAGAAAAATGTCGCCGGCAGGACTCGAACCCACACCCTTCTAATATCCGGTCAGATGCTCTACCATTGAGCTACGTCGGCTTATCGCAAGCCGTTACAAGCCTTCCTCATACCAATAAAGTTTTGTTTTGGTTGTTTACAGGTGAAATATAATAAAAAAAACCGTAATTATTGAATGAAACACTAGTATATATTGATTAACTTGGCGGGTTTGCGATAAGCCGACGTAGCTCAATGGTAGAGCATCTGACCGGATATTCGAGAAGGTGTGGGTTCGAGTCCCGGCGACATTTATCTTTGCTCGGAAGGTTTTTTCAATTTGGATGAGTGTTTCAGGCTAATAATTATTGTTTATAAAAATAATTGTTACCCCTTGCGCTATGCACAAAAATCTTGTCTTAAAAACTTTAGTTTATCAATTAAAAAATATTTTTTATTATTTAATCTAAAATAATGCCATAGAGTGACTAACTAACTAACTAACCATCACGCCGTTTCACCGCAGGGGTAGGCAGAGAGGACGGAAGGCCAAACAACTCGATCTTGGCATACACTACTTGCTTCATTTACATTCATACATCGTCTCATACATTCTCTTCTTCGACTCAAGTATTTGATTCACTTGATCGTGCCATGTCTTCATCAGGCGTCCCCTGCTTCTTCTTCCATTCACGTTCGCGTCATATATTCTCCTTAAACTCCTTTCTTCGTTCATTTGCTCTACATGCCCAAACCATTTCAGCGTCCCTTACATAATCTTGGTCATGATGCTTACATCAGCCTTGCATTCTTTACGAATCTCAATATTTTTCGCACGATCATACATGGTTTTACCACACATTCGCCACAGAGATCTCGTTTGTATATCATTCAGTTTACTTTCATCCCTTATCTGCCAATTCCATGCCTAACTGCCATATATCAGGGTTGGTATCAGCACTCCATTGTGGACTGCCAGGGAATTTGCGTTTATTGAAGAAGTAAAAAAATATCATCAAAAGCATGCCACACATCGTAGGGCTCACCTTATATTAGCTATACCAATGGTTTGAGTACATAATGGACCCAGACGTTGCCATGAATATGATGCCAAATAATCTATGATGATTATGTGTAGTTGAATGCACATAAGTGGGATATTCACTTTACATTCAATCGTACGATTCTTGTAAGCATTTTCGGTAGGATAAAAACTCGATTATGATAATTTGTGGCAGTTGGATTCACATAAAAATATTAATCTATAATGTATTCAAAGCTTCATGGATGCATCTCCAAATTAACTGTTCGCTTTGGCATATTATTTCTATCGACGATTTATCGAAAATACGTGCGAAAATTATTACGTCAATGTTTACTTTCTTGTATATCCGTATCGGATTGAAACTGCTGTATTACGTATGAGATTTTGACAGCGTGTCTCATATGATGTCGCAATAATGATGATCTATGAGATTCAACTGATCAATGTCATATTAAAAAATAAATATTCAAAGAGACCTTCATTCAAATAATCTAGTCTATTTAAGCATGCTAGCGACTAAGTCTGATTTATTTACAAAGACGGTTTTTCTAATGATATGTATTTTTAATAACAGAAACAATCCTTGTTTAAGAGTATTATACAGGGTGGTAAGATACGTACCTTGACCAGATTTAGAGAAAAAAAAATTAATTGTAATTTTGGTCTCCGATGACATTTTTTGTTTTTTCTTTGACAATTTTTTTTTCAAATTCAACAAAAAAACATTTTTTTACAACTCATCACCCAGTCGAATAACCGCCCAATCCAATACCTCGACCCTACCTGTCAAACACCTAGAAAAATATTATGTTTTTAGATAAATTAAAAAAAAAAATCATTTACATTTTTTACTCCAAACCTTGAATATTATTCAATGATATTTCCATTATTTTAAAACAGTCAAATTGTGAGAAAATATCCTTTAAAAAGTGCTGAGCATAGTAAATATTTATATCAAGCCTCTTAGCGTTGAAAAAGTTAAGAATTTACAAGCAGAATAAGAAGTGAACTACGCCCTTAAAACTTTATTTTCTGAACCCTCACCTTTAAACGGGTTGTCACCATAAATACACATATAAAGCCTTACTTCACACCTGTTTTTTTAACGACACGAAAATATTGTGATTTTGTGTAAAACTAATGAAAATGTAATTCAATTTTCCCGCTTGATGTATCAAGCCATTTGATTAAAATATAATCATGTCCTCAATCTACAGTTATATAAACTACACCAAATTTACACTACTTATTTATTTATTGACACCTAGAAGGCTTTTACATGTTGATTCATTTATCGTTATATAAAGGAGTATAATAATATGGTACATGACATAATAATTAGAATGTAAAAGAAGTATGCAGGTACATTATAAGTATGTAGTGACAGCGTAATGAATAAAAGTTTTACCTACGTTTACATTATAACTGAAGGTTATACAAGTGGTTTAGTACATAATTAGGTTGCCATAGTTCCACTGTCTTCAGACAGTTACAAAAAGAGTAGGTAGAGAGGCTAGAACACCATACAACTCCACTTATTTTTTCATCAACGGTCAAACATGCTCTTCTGTTGTACCGACTTATGACATGACCTAAAAGAAGTACGATTTATCTCACTTAATTGTGCCATTTTTTTTCTCTTCCAACTTCTTCTACCGTCCACTTACATCTCATCATATATTCTCTAGACCCTCCTTTCTCCGTCCATCGTCTCTACGCATACAAACTATCTAATTTCGTTTTAGTATTATGTTTATAAAAGTCTTGTCAATATTTATGACAAAAAAAAACTAAAAAGCTTGTTTTTATTAGCATCATATTCGTATAAAGCAGGAAATCTATTATGATCGGAGGTCTGGCGTTATGGAATTAGTAAAGTTTTCTCTCAGGATTTTCCAGTTCAATGTAACAATGTCCAGATTGCAACGTAATTTCTATCGTTAGCTATGAAGCTTTAAAAAAATATATTTAACAGTTAGGCTGCTCTATGACGGTCCGGTGAGGAATGAACTTTTCACTCGCTACCGGAGGAGACACCGCGCAGAAAAGTCTCGCAACGGAGTACGTTTCAAACCGTTATCTTACTTTAGCAAACTTAACTTTTCTGTGCAGTGTCTGCATTAACGAGTGAAATGTTCGTTCCTTACCGGACCATCAGAGAGTGGGCTTAAAATAATATGCAGCATATTCTTCGTATAAAAGTACAGATTGTAACAGCACGTAACCAACAGAGTAACCAATGATTCCCCATCATATTTAAAATAAAAAAATGTTGTTAATGAAATTTTTATTTCCGGTGACACCGGAAAACATGAAAATCGTAGGTACTGGACATTTTAGAGTGGGGGGTTGGACGTTTACTCGGCTTAGTGACGACATGCGATTCTTATTTATATAAAAAAGTTATTTTTGAGATACTTATTTTTAATATAATATTTTATTTTAAAGAAAAACCTGCTACCATAACAATTCGAAAACAGATTTCAACTCTAAGTATCCCACAGAATAAATAATTTTATTTATCATAATTTGTTTCTAAGTATTGTGGTTATCACCGAAAACATTAACAAATCTTTTTTTTTTTAATTTGTAGGTGTAAATAAAATCGTATAAATAAGTTCGAATATGGCCTAATCACACTTTGAAAACGGCTTTGAACGCCGAAACAGTTGTCACAATATAATGTCAAATTAAAATACTCGAAGAATTTAATAATTATATTATTAAATATGATTCACTTTAAAATAAATAAATGGAGTACTACCAATTAAACACTATTACAATTACATAATTACAAATTATTATTTTATATAACTAACTAACCATCACGCCGTTTCCCCGCAGGGGCAGTCAGAGAGGATAGAACCAAAGCAACTCGATCTTGGCATACACGTTCTCTTCTCTTATTTCATATACAATAACTCGTAATCATTTAATTAAAAATGATACCACAAAGTGACTCTACTTTGTTGACGATAAAACAGTAACAATAAAAAATCTAACTTTTTTTTTAAATTGCTTTTGTTGAATGATACTAAAAACGCGAAAATTTTTATCGGCTTTTCTTTCTTGAAAGCATTTTTATTTCACCTATACATAATATATATCGTAAACATCTGCTTCTATTTTTAAATTATGAAATTAATAATATTTATATAGGTACAACAACTCATGTCCTGGGCGAAACTGAGTAGTGAAACTAGATGCTAATACACAGAGGCGTGCATTGAATTATGACTAAAGGTAGGCTGGGCGTATCAATCGTGTATTGAATTTTTGAAAATGGTCATTTTATTATCAAGTGCAAATATATCACGAAGAACAATGTACAACGATTATCACATAAAAAATGTTCACAAATTTATGGAAAAAACTCATTTTTACAAATAAATAAATAATTTTCTTTAATGGGGAGCCACAGCTTTTCAGCCCTTGTGACCTACAAGCCACTGCCACTACGTGAATTATTAGGGAAATCGAAAATATAAATAGCTCTTACATTTTCGCACAGGATACAGAAAGTTGTTAATAAATATAGAACAATAAATTCAAAACAGTATTATTTTATCTCACAGGTCTTTGATTGCAGGAATCTTGTCCGTGGGCGTTTTTTTTAATTTAACTTATCCGTTCCAATAACAACAGTAGTTCCAACAGAAGTGTGCGCTGATCTCATGTTGTGGCATTTGATTAGTTGCATTGGAAAGTTGGCTACGCAGTAGGGGTTGGGAAGCTCCACGGGTGGTTGGAAGGTGCAGGGGGGTTAGGGGTGTACGTGCACAGCCTCCTAAGCGAAATGCAAACAGGGTGGCTCGGTGGGTGGTGATGGGAGGGTTTTGGAGCGTGCGAGAAAGACTGAATAATGTTATGGAAGACAGATGTTTCTTTTCTCGTATAAAAGGGATTCTCGGAATTTTTGGACACGCGCCGTCAAATATCATAAGATACCGCCCCACCGGTATTATCAATTTCAATTTCACCACATAAAGTTCCCCGAGAGAGTCAATTTTTGTATTATTTTAAATGCGAATACCGCGTAAGAATCCCAACTGCTCCCTCCTAACCGGAGCCAGTGAGACTATGGCAACCCCTATTAGGGTATATTGTGAGGCTGAAGGGTATGGTGAGGGAAAGGATACGGGGAAGTGAAAGATCTGGAAGTATCTGGCTATTCAGGTCTGGTCTTTAAATAGGGCTAAAGCCATTTCAAGCAACGTTTCAATTCTGAATGGTGGTCTTTCATCAGGGCGATACTGATATTATTTACCACTCTGGAATGTGTCGCAAGTATACTACGTATTATTTATTATGTGATGTAAATGTGACATAACACAAATTCATTAAATAAAAGTTTCTTGCACACGCCGGGATTCGACCTCGCGACCTCCAGATTCGTAGTCAAGGACCGTACCCCTCGACCATGGATGTCGTCAAATTGTCAATTTTTGCGAGATTTTTTTTCAATTTACGTCATTGTTGCGCTCAATTGTTCGTTTACGGAGCGATTGACAGATGAAATTTTTCGTTAACGCAGGAATGACGAAAAATTTTAATAACCGTAAGCACCATTGACAACTAATATTAATCGCCCCGGGGCGCTTTAGAGGGGCGATAGTCAAAAGTTCTCTTGACGGACGAAAGGATAAATTTGGGGCGTTACATTTCTGGTACAGTATGGAACTCCAATGAAACCTAATATGGGTTTAAAACTATATATTAATATAGATCAATATGTTTTAAAATATGTAATTTTATATACATATATATATATAAATCTTTTTCTAACAGTGAATAAAAAACCATCTCATCAAAATGCTCTCTTTCGTTGGTGGCATTGGAACGACGTCACACGATTGTTCGCGCCTAAATTGTCTCTGTGTAAATTCATTCCGCATGACCGTATGACGCTTGTGTGACAAATGTGTGTTTTTGGTGGGCTAACTTTGAGAATTAATTAATGATAAACAACATTGTAATTTTTGTACACCTGTAAATTGAAAACTATAAACTTTGCCTGCTCTCAACACAGATTCTCCTAGTGAGACAGGCACAGTACCATAACCCTTATGCCCTTATACATTGTGATTATATAGATGAATAAATAATAAAATAATAAAATAAAATAAAATATAAAAAAATACTGGTATTTAAGTAAGAAGGTTAAAGATAAAAAAAAAAAATTCTGAAGTTCATCATTACCAGTATTTACTGCTCCCCGCACTAGTGACCGAATTATTATAATAATTTTACGAAATCTAAGATTCAAATGAAAGCTATAAATTCCAAATAATCGAACCTTAAAATGATCATGAGGCCTTTTATTGTTTTAGCACACACAGGGACTCAAACCAAAACCGTTGAAATATAAATGGTCACCACATAAAGCACTTTGAAAAGATCAAGATTTGAAATGGGCCCCAGTACATCCTCGCCGGATAGAAATACGGATTAGTGGACCCGGAACAAGACCAAGGTAGCTGACATTACTATCCCAATCTCCAGACGACGACTAACAGATACCCCAATACCATCATAATTTTCATAATTAATATCCGTATCATCTGTGAAAAATAGTTAGAATTCAGGGAATCCTCAAGTTATTTTTTTCTCTTAAATATTACTCTGCGTTTTCTCCTAAAAAAAAACAGCCATCGATTTACAGGATATCCGGTAAATTCACCGCCCACAAATCACTGCGAAACATTCACCGCGCGGAAAGTTTACCACCCACAATTCACTAAATTATTGTCAGTATTTAACTTTTATAATTTAGTATAAATAATAGCCGAGTATTAAAAGGAAATAAATGATAAAACAGTTCTGTTAGGTTAGGTTGGGTTATATTAACTTGTTACTGTTAATGTAATACAAACAGTCCTTAGCACCGTTCAAACATTTTATTTTATCTATTCTATGCAGTGAACTGTGAAATTTTCGGCGTTGAATCGTGGGCGGTGAATGTTCTGAACCTATAGAGGTACCCTAAGGTAATAGACAGATATAACGATTTTAAAAAAATGCAATCTATGGGTGCAAGAATTGGAAAAACTTAGAATATTTACGGAAGACTTGTGCCTAAAGCTGGATGCAAAACTTGTAAAGTAGGAAAATTATATATATTTTTTTTTTCTCAAAATAATTTTACTGAGCACGCGAAGAAGTGAAACAATTTTAGACAAAAACACTAAAAGCCATCACGACTGGTGGGTTCAATCACTGTGTCGAACAGTTTAAGAAAAGGTTTCGAATAGTGCATTTCGTCAAAAAAAAGTACCTTCTTTGAAGATGACCAAAATTTGAATAAAGTCCTGTTTCAGTTAGATATCCATGTTTGTATGTATTGTTTATTATTTTTTCAACAAATGTGTAATGATTATTAATAACTGGGTTGTGCGCGTCCTTTTCTATTTCAAAACATTATGATCATCTAAATTAGGTCTCCAGAGGGAGAGGGAGTGGGATCGGCCCACTTGACCCGTTTCCAATCTGCAGGGTGTCGGGGGTTGGAGGCTCTAGGGGGATGTGGGATGGGGGGTGAGTGGTGCAAAACCTACCCCGGCTCGGTGGCGATAGTCGTGATGATTGTCTCAGCGCCCACGCTAATTCACTTGCATGAGACGCACTGCGGCCTGACTGAATAATTTCCACTTTAATCAGCGGTGGAATCGAAGAACCGATGGAGAAATGCGGAAACAGACGGAAATTTCCAGCGAAATCGAAATAAATTAAAAAATGTATCTGGAGGTCCCTTGCAACCACAATATTGATTGCAACCGTTACATATTCCAATCCGTATCTGAAAAAATTGCTTGATAATTTTTAAAATTTTATTATTGTAATTAGGACCTGCATAAAATAAAGTATATGAGCGTATAAACCATCATAAAATTTTAAAAAAGGATGTCCACTTCTAATGATAATTGATCTTTTTTTCAAAATGAAATATTTTTTTTGTTTAAACGGGTATAAAAATGTAAATATTGTATAAAATATAGTTGTATAAAATGTGTTATTTTGTTCAGCCTATTTAAACTGGTGTACGAGGCATGAATCGATGTAAAAAATACTTGAAGTTCATCTGCAGTCTAACAACGTTTACGTCTTACGTCCCCATAGAAAACGATAACAGGATCGGGCTCCTTCCTTTAAATTTATGTCAGTGGGTAATGCGATAATGCTTAACGATGCCTATCCAATTTCAGTTGTTCCATATAGCAGCGGCGTGCATTGCTCGTATATCTGCAGCGGTTTCACACTGTGGGAAACAAATACTGATACTAATTAAAAAATTTAAAAAAAATTAACTTTTTCTGGTTTTCACCCTTCGAGGGTGTTCTTGGCCATCATTTAAATTTGAGGAGAGAGGGAAGGTGACCTTAAATATTAATGTTATTTTAATTGGCAAATTTCAACATTATGTGGAAGATTGGAGTCGATTTCAGACTTAAAAGCGATGTGATTTTGAACGGAAGTTAAGCAATTTTAGATAATCTTTGATAGAAGAGAGAATATTTGTTTGTAGAGGGACAACCAAAAATATGTGATCGAATTTTCCCACTTTTATACTACAGAAAACACAGTCTGAGGAGTCAAGCACGTGAATTTTAAAATAGTGGGAGGGAACAGAGCAATGTCCAATTCTCATTCGAATGAGAGATGAAATTTTTTTTTTGGAAAAATGGGGGAATTGATGAAACTACAGTTTTGATGGGATAGCCTTCTGAATTGAGGCATAGCAGGCTGCCTTCGATTGACTATCAATATGCCATGACTCTGCCCAAACATTGTGGGATTTCTCTTTAAGGGTGGAAAAAAAAGACATTTGGTGAATCATATACATATTCCAAACCTTCTGTTGTTTTTTTTTCTGTAAAAATACACGGGAAATGCTCTTTCCCTGCTTCTTTTTTTTATTATTTTTTTATTATTTTACTTCTCATGTAAAGACGTATTATTTATGTAAAATCCATCTGGACGTTAACATAAATAAATAAATAGCCAAAGTAAGGATGTGTGTAGTTTTTAGAAGTTTGGAAAAGAATTTCCCATATATCGTGTTATATTTTTTTTTGTGTACGGTACCAGGGAACAGTTTTCCCTCTTCCTGTGTCAACTGTGGTTATAGGTTCATAAATATGGAGATAATCGTCTCTACCCAGTGAGCGGGCTGCCTATAGCTACTGTAGGGCTTTTATTTAATTTATTTTAAGAATTGTAAACTGTGTTTTATGTATTAGCGGCACTTGCTGATAGCAATCTTATATTTAAGCCCGCCCACTAAGGTAATGGAGAGTATAAGATAGAATTTGGGCGGAGATGGAAGGATTCGAGTTCGATTCTAAATCTATTATATGTTTTCCGAGTGGAAGAATTTAAGAAATGTACATTGAACATTTGAAAAATATTATTTTATTATCATCTTCCACTGATCGTTATTTTTAACTGAATAAATGAGAGTACAAATCCGTAGAAAAAATACAACCAAATTAAAAAAAATGTCGCTTCAAAATAAATTTCTTCCCATGGTTCATTTTTCTTAGAGTAAGCACAGGTTTTAAACCTTTATGGACTGCACGCCACTGGCATGTACCCATTGAAAATTCACGATAATGTTAATAAATGTTTAATTTTTTTTTCAAACCTAAAATTTATAGTACAAACCTTTCACTTTGCATGACTTGCGTCGAAAAGTGAGTAAGTCGTCTACCCCCTCTGGGTATCTACCTTGGCCCGTCTGACTGCTAGTCAAGATTCATTGCATTTAGGGTATCGACCACTTAATGTTTCATAATGTAATACTTGTGTTGAATAAGTACGTGCCTGTATGAGAAAACGAAGAAGACAAAGTGTAACCTAATTTAGCTAGAAACGCGGTTAACTTAATTTTATATTGGAGTATTTTGTATATTCGCATGTGTTGATAATTATTTGGAATGGTATTTACACGATGTTATTGCTGAATTTGTTGGTGAGACAAATAAATATTTGGTTGTTGTATGTATTTTGTATTCATGAAGGCTATCTATTCTACCTATGTACCTAATGTGATGTGTTTTGGACCTGTGTCACTATTGTAAATTTATTTTTTATAACAAAATATGTAAATGCCCATATAGGACGTGTACAATATAATAAATAAATAAATACATAAATACATATGAATTTTTTTTTAATTATTGCAAAATAGCTGATTTGCGAATCTGCTTGGAGATATGAAGTTTGAAAAAAAAAATCAACAACGAACGCATTAATCTGTGCGAATTTACCGATTAAAAATCTTTAAACAAGAAGGTTTTACGACAAGAAGTGGTCTAATAAGTAAAGCATGGATACATAAAAAAGTTAAATTTTGCTATATCCCACGACGCCAACGTATTTTCCTCTCTCGATACCATAATAAACTCCGTGGTTTCCAAATGAGCCATACACTCGTAAAATCTCATTCAACCGAAACTCCAATCAAAGTTTGTGAATGTAGTAAAAAAAATTAGAAATTTTCAAAAGGAAATAATTTTTACGAAGTCTGAATGTAAGAATCTTTTTTCTGATGATCTATTTTCTTCTTAGATTTGTTTCATTTCCTCTCCCTCACTTAACTGCAAAGCACCGATGTTATAATGCAAACAAAATAATAAGATGTAAGATATTAAAAACTCTTCAGTCGAATTGTTAATTACTGAAATTGTAAATTGGTTGCGTCATAGTGAAAATTGTGTTTTTATTAAAGTGCAAAAGTTCAAACAACTCCGAAGAAAATTACTTTTTGATTAATTGTTTGGTGCATCTTACGATAGAATTTAAGAAAGAACAATATCAAATAAGCTTTCTGCATTTTTCAATATGGGTAAAACTCACAGTACCTACATGATAATTAAAATGTTAATTTTCCAACAAGGTTTATAAAGAGACATTCATAGAAGTTGTCAATAACGAAAACAATGTTTTTCGGGATTTCCAGCTCTTTACAAAAATGTTATTCTTTTAAGAATGTGTATTATTTTAATGGTTTAATAAACAATGGGATGAATCGTTCAAAAATCACTAATCACAAGCAAATTCACAAGCAAAAATTCAAAGCAAAAATCACAAGCAAATTCAACGTTCTTGATAACCAATTCTTATTTTTTACTTCGGCGAGAATCAAAATTCTAACAAATCATTTAGCTTCCGTTCATTATTTAACCAATAAAAACAATATTTTTAATGTAAATTTTATCAATACTCTGATTTTTTACGAATCTCGATGACTTTAAATACGGTATCAGCCCGTACAGTAACGCAGTCGGTTTCATACAGTTGTAATGGTTTTACGACGTATGAACGTGTAACACAATTTCTCTACGGGGTAACACGCTTCAACGATTTGTAAACTATTTAGAACGCAACGCAAACTCAGTAAATTACTCAATACATGTATTATTGTATAATCTCTGGTTTTCCTTTAATAACGAATAAATCTGTCGCATTTTACTAAATATTTCCGTAGAGGGGAACTCTCAAATAAGTCTAAACCATCAGTCCTGCATACGATATACAAAATATAAGTAAAAAAAAATTAAATTACATTATTTGCAAGCTTTTTAATATTCTGACACGAAAGTGAAGTGTGAAGTAAGGTACAGTTTGTAAATCTTCCAGCGAGGGAAATACGTCCTCGATCCTGTCGGGAAAATTCCCTTTTACAAATACTTTTCTCGGGGTGCATTAGGTAGATCAAACATATATAAGGTGTTCATAAGGCCCGTTAAATCTAGTGAATTCTATACATTAAATATTATTATCAGATCTCGAAATAAAATTCATGAATAAAGGATCATTGTCCTTATCCTAAGGGTTAACGACTTTTTGCTTAACTCCGGTTCTAGTTCTCCCGGATGACAGCTGTCAGTCAGCGAATTTCGAGTCTTTAAAAATAACGATATTTGTGTAGTTTTAACAAGAGAAAAACTATTATCTATATTTTGATTGGTTGATTGGTGAGTCATTTATCGCATAATAATGCTATTAAATGAAGTAAATTAACGAAATGTCGATATTTGTTAAATAGCTATGCCAAAAGCCAGAAATTTCAGATTAAATTGATTTAATTTCTAAAAATTATAACAAAAAACATGTGTGCAGCAAGTAATAATAAACTGGACGTGTTAAGTATGTGTGATGCACGTGTATATATATATTTTTTTAAATAGTGTGATATTTAAACCACAAACGCCTTAAAAAACGTATTGATATTGACATCGAATCAGAATCGCAGTTAATCAAAATGTCTTTAACCCTAAAAATAAGGACAATGTCTTATCCTTAAAAAGAACTGGAATCTGGCCCCTGATTCAGGAATCCTAATTGAGGAAAAACGGAAGTGTAAAATAGAGAAATACCTTTCAAAGAAGCGCCAATTATAATAATTTGTTATAATGCTATTGAAATTGAATCGATCCCTCTTAATAGAAATATTTTTAATAATTGTTTTTGTGTTTAATTCGTAGAACTCCATTTAATTTTAAAAAAGAATTAATGTAAATTTAAAATGTTATTTTTTTTATTATTCTGACAGCTGTTTCGGCGTTCAAAGCCATTTTCTAACTGCCCTGGCAGAAAATGACTTTAAACGCCGAAACAGCTGTCACAATAATAAAAAAAAAACTATAAATACTTGCGAAACGTAATAATAACATTAATAAAATTGATTTACATTATATTAAAAAAAAAAAATTAAAAAAAAAAATAAAAAAAAAAATATATATATATATGTATACGAGTATATACTCGTACATTGTTTATTTTTTGTTATCATACTAGATATTACATACCTACTTACATTCACAACCGCATATACAGCAATATTACCTGTACCTATTATTTAGGCAAGCTGTGAGAAATGGAGTAAATTCCGTAAGTTTAACGTTTGACGTACTTGAATAAACAATATTTTCTTTCCTTAAACTATTTGGCTCGGGGCCAAAGATCTCTGTCCCACAAAAAGGCTAACTTTGTGGCACTTATGCCCATCCCATGAGTTTAAATACATGCATTTTTACATTGGTTTAGTAAATTCTTAATATTTTCTCCGTGCCTTACCAAACTGGGCAAATACCTTATGAACCCTGTATCCATAGGGATTATACATTATTTCGCCGCCGCTAATACAGGCTGGCAGGGCGGTATAAATCACCAGCGTATTGAATATGCGATGTACGATATTCACTGGGTGATGTCGTGAAATCACCCAGTGAATGTTCCAGATGTAAAGCAGCCGCCTTATACCTGTCGAGCCGGATATGCAATGTAATTCAACCCTTTACACGTTACATGGGTGAACTTACGCGAGTCGACAATCCGCTGCGAAATAATGATACCTACTAGCTACGATATTATAATAAACGCTACGACGCGATAGTACCTACTAGCTACGAAATGATAATACTCGCCACGATGTAATAGAACTAGCAACGACGCGACGTACAAATACTCTCTACGAACTACGAACTAACTTGCGTTGCTACGGAGTTTTCCCCTTTTCCGACACAACATGTTGACTATGTCATTAATTTCCGGTACAGCCTTCGCTCGTAATGTACAACATGTTATAAATTGCATAAACCATGCAACATTATCCCTTTCAGTCCTGAATTAAAACTGATATTATTAAACAATATTTGATGCCTCATAAAACACCTTGTGGAATTATTATAAAAAATTTGATATAATTTTTTTATTTTATTTCAATACTTTGTTTCATTCAATATGACAAATCATTATTATTCGTCATATCGAGCATATGCAAAAATGTTGTTTTATGTATTGGAACACTGCATAAAAAAAACACTTTAGTACTTATTACTTATTAATTAAATTTAAATATTTCGAAAACTTCAATAAAAAAATGAAGAGGTTCATAAATCGAAATGAAAGAAAAACGTCACCCTCCAAAATACAAACATGGCTACCGCCTGAACGAAGAATCCAACGAAAAAATAAGACGCAAAGCCAATATTGCCAGCAATTGAAAAACCGATATCTGGATAGGGGGGGAATCACGCCGTCTCACCACAGGGGTAGGTAGAGAAAACGAACCGCTAAACAACTCGATCTTGGCATACACTTCTTGTTTCATTCACATTCATACATCATCTCATACGTTCTATTCGATTATTTCGACTTCTGACATGGCCCTACTCGAGTATTTGGTTCAATTGATCGTGCCATGTCTTCCTCGTACTTCCTCGGCTTCTTCTTCCATTCACATTCGCGTCATATATTCTCCTTACACTTCTTTCTTCGTTCCTTCGGTCTACATGCCCAAACCATTTAAGCGACCTTACTCATTACGCTTACATCAGCCTTGTATTCCTTACTAATACATAGTTTTACCACACATTTGCCACAGAGATCTCATTCATCCTTCCTCTGCTAATTCCATGCCTCACTGACATACATTAGGGTTGGGATCAGCACTCCATTATAGACTACTAGCTTCGCTTCTTTGGATAACTTTTTGTTTGCGCCAACCGCGTTCAGTCCTCCGTTAATGGAGTTTCCTGCATTCACCCTTATTTCAATATCCCTGTTAGTCTTTCCATCTCCCGTAAACATACTTCCCAAATACACAAACTCGTCGACCTGCTCCAAGTATTCATCATTCGCAACTATATTGCACACTGTTTTCAGCTTTACAAATCCTACAATTATTATATTCAATGGTTTTTCATGGGACAGCTCGAGTTATACGTTATACATATTATTGATTAGTTTTTCAAAACATTGTGCAACATTTTGTCATCAGCCCGAAAATAAAATCATAATGACATAATTATCTTGATTTTTATCGACAATATACAGTGCGCTTTATAGCTTCCGTACACCTCGAGTTAATAGTTTACATGGTAGTAAAAATAGAAGGTACCTAAGCAAGGATAATTACAGTTTTATTACGTAATGGATGAAATCGTCGTTCTCAACACAGGAATTCAATCTGGAAACAATATGCTTTACAGGGAAGAATACAGTTTAACCGGAATCGATTTGCAGCTTTCTTTGACCGGCAGATTATCTTGTAATATAAAGATAAATGGTTCTGCTGCAAATCATTTCTTTGCAGAGAAAATAAAAGAAAGGAAAATAATGACTTTTTTAAAGAGAATAGAAATGGTGAAGGGTCGCCACGAATTATTATCTTTTGCTAGTGATGTTTATTTACATGCGTAATTCTTTTAATCATAGGTACCAAACACAAAGAGGCGTATCTCATATTTAGCAACTTATTCCGAATTTCGGATTATTGTAATGTCTTATCGCTAATGGGATTTTAATTACGCATTTTTTAATCTCTTTAGCGAAACGTGTAATAAAATGTTTGAGAATCCTATACAAACAACAGTTTTTTTGGCTTTTCTGAAAGTTAAATATGAGATGCGCCTTTTTTGTTGTGTTAACGCTTTGAACAAAAACACCTGTTTAAAATTCGAACATTCAGTATTTTACCGAAAGGAATTCAAACGTCTAATAAAATATCACTATATGTAAAAAAGAAGTAAAATGGTTGGCTAGTCTAAATGTTGTAACATTACTTTTATAAAATCTTTGTTATTTCTATCTGTTTCGCTTAACTACAATACTGCTTACGGAAACCAAAACTTTAAAAATTCCTTCACGTAATCATTATATACTAAGTTGCTGTTAGATTTCTTAAATAATATATATTCAATTTCTCATATTATGTACTTATATTATTCATATTATGTACACGTATTACTCATATTATGTACGTATATTACACATATTATGTACATATATTACTCATATTATGTACATATATTACTCATATTATGTACATATATTTCTAATATTATCTACATATATTACTCATATTATGAACATATATTATTCAAATGATGTACATATATTACTCATATTATGTACATGTATTATTCATATTATGTACATATATTACTCATATTATGTACATATATTACTAATATTATGAACATATATTACTCATATTGTGTACATATATTACTCATATTATGTACACGTATTACTCATATTATGTACATATATTACTCATATTATTACATATATTACTCAAATTACGTACATATATTTCTCATATTATCTACATATATTACTCATATTACTCAGACACGGGCAACGCCTATGTGGGTTCCCATTTTTTAAGAATTATTATTTAAACAATTTTAAAGTTTTGTAAAAATATATATACATATACTCTATGCTACTTTTAATAAAGTTGTGGGGAAAAAAAAGAAAAAAATTCTATCCCTTGTTTCTAATTTTTACAAAAAAAATATTTGCGCATGTTTCGGATAAAATTATCCGATTTATTTGTATGTAACCCTATTAGAGGCAACCATTGGGCTCGCGTTTGGATAGGGCTTATATAACTATATTTATGACTATAGAAAAAAATCATTAGAATGTTAGAAACACCAACGGACAGAATTATTGTTTTCATACACTGTTGTCCAAAAACGGTTCGTTAAAAAAATCCTCCAGATCGTCTCTCGCAAAAATATGGTAATACGTACCTAGCGATAGATTCCTACATTTTAATGCAATTTACGTATGAAACCATCAAAAATCACTGCTTGTTTTCTGGCCCGTAGAAGGGAAATACATATGTGAGCCCTTAACTTCTACAAATCATTTGCATAAAACATTATTGCAAACTCCTGGCTTGTGCGCGTCGATGACCATTTTCAGGGCACATTTTGATAGTGTCTGTTTGCAAAGCATCAAATAAATGAATTTCATTTTCAGCCTTATTCAATATACTCTTTTCTGATGTTTCAAACTATATGCCGGATTCGGAGGTCACGACCGAAAATTGGGCAACTAAAATATTATGAAAACTTACAACATTGTCTTACTACAAAATTATCTTAAATTTTGCAGTCGATTCAAAAGAATTAACAATGATATAAGCATTACTTAACGATACAAACAGAATATTTTAGAAAAAGCGACATTACTACAGACATAGTCTTGTCAAAATGTGAATTCTGTTTTTATGTAATTTTTTGTTATTTACGAGTATTATTATTTTTTCCTTTTTTCAAAAGAAAGACGAATTTTCCTTGGTTAAGAATAACCTTACAATATTTTTAAATCTCCTACTACCATCACAGTAAGCGGAAGATGCTTGTGTCGTGATAAAGGTCTTAACCAGCCGAGAAGTTGAACTTACGATGCCTGGGTGAGACCCAGACGCGATGCCAACTCAGCAACTGACCGGACAATGTGGAAAATATTTATGTCAGATATACTTTTACTTCTTCACAGTTTTGCATGTTTTTCGCCCTTAAGTCCTCCACATTAAAATATCACGTAAAGGGAATACTCGCTCTAGCGAGATGCTTTCTGATTAAAATTGTACAGACGTCTAGACAATGTACGACCCAAAAAATAGTACCTCTAAATGTGATAAATCTTTCCGATTTAGCAATAAATTCCCAACACTTTTCTTGTAAGATAACGACCATCGTGCACTAAAAGCTGGCTTCAATAAATATATTATGTAAGACTACTTATAAGCTATTTTTAAAGAAAGATTCTTGCTTTTGTAGTGGTTATTGTAACGTAGAACTACTGCCGGCTACGAGGGGACTGCGGGCGGGTATTCCGAACTAGTATTAGTGTGCACAGATGCATTCAAACTTGCGCTCTTTAAAATGATTTTCCTGTACATGTCTTACTTTAGAACACGTTTACAGCGTGCATTCCTTATATAGGGGAAAACTTAAGAGGAACTGCTGCGCGGCCTGTTTCATAAAAAACTTAATTTTTGATTTGTCTTTTTTAGTAAAAAAGTATAGTAAATATATATATAGTACGGATGAGAAGTAATTTATTTATTTTTGTTTTACATTACGATATATAGGCCATTAAAGAATTTGATTTTTCGCGATTTTAGAGGAACATTTAACAATTATTTGGGGGCTAACGGTGATTTAAAAAAAAGTTTTACCCGGTCTACTTTGAACATATAATGAAATATAAAATTGAAAATTAAAAAATATATTAAAATAAGCATTATAGTGGACTTTAAATTAAATTAAAAACAACCAATTTACATTCGAACACAAATTTGCCGCACATAATTTAAAATATCGATCCGAAAAAATGTTTTTTTTTTAATGTTTTATTTTTATATATTTATTTAAGTAATCATATTTACATAAGAAATGCGATAATTTTTAAAATTTTAGAATAATCCCACAAATAACTTTCTAACTTGCCTGTAAAATTATGAAAATTGATTTTTTCCATGGCATATATTTTATAATTTAAAAAATAAATAAATAAAATACTTCTCATCCGTACGAGATATTTACTCAACCTTTATTTAAAAAAAAAAGTTATTCAGTTTGGGTCGGTATTTAGGCCAAAATTAAGTCAAGTATGAAACAGCCACCGCAGCCGTTCGTCTTAATATAATTGCGTGCTGTACCCACACTAAAAGGTTTTTTCTTTTGAACAAATTCTATTCCCTTTTCTACTAAATAAATTAATAGAACAAATACCTCATGAATTGTTTATTCCGTTTGAGGTTTTAAGTTATCTAATAATTCGATTCATCGGTTGATGAAAACGTTCATATTATAAAATAAAATGTGTCATTTTTTTACACAACGTAGCACAATACATAGGTACTGCGTTATTTTAAGTAGTCTACATTTTTTTGGTTTGTGTCATTTATGTTACCTATAGTTTGAAGGTACCAATATTTAAATGTCATACAATAGCCTAATTATTCAGAAATCATATAAAAAACAAGCAATACAATAGAATACGTGAATGAAACCTATAATAAGTTGTAATAAACATAACATTCAAAAGATTTCCTCAGTGCTGAAATACACTGTTTAAGACATACATTTCACAGATGTGGTAGAAAATAAAACAAGTGTTACAAAAAGATGAAAAAAGGTTAATAATTGAGCGCTGTCAAAGGTTAGAGTTCAAAGAGAAAAACATCACATTTCTAAAAGAAACCCCACTTTCTTTCCACTAAGCACCGCGTAATTAAAAACCAAGTCAGGTTTCTATAGAGTCCATAGACACCTTACAAGCACACGCCATAGGGAAAGTTAAAAAAAGACTTGCATGTATGAAGTTATAGATATACAGGATAATGTAACGGTACGTACCTTGTAAGAGCTTTCATTTTCAGGCGCTGGCACCCGGAGTTCTGTATTGACGTTGGGTGCTAGGGGTCGCTAGGGCGCTAGGGGGTGCTAGAGGGGGCGCTCGAGCCTCGTGGACAGTGGTGGTGGATAAGCGGTGGTCGCTGTTACATTCACATCGCTTATTTCGCTGGCATTTGGTGAAAATAATCTGAAAACACTTAACGCAAATGTATTTTAACAGGGGCAGTAGCGCAAATGAATGAGCAGTATTCATATAAATAAATGAACGTATAAAATTATTTTTAACATGTTTTTGAAAATCGTAAATGACGAAGGAAAATAGTCACACAGAAAAAACTTGGTAACAAGAAAAATTAGGCTAATTTACGAAACCAACCCTTACGGGAATATTGAAAAGTTTAATTTTATAGTACTTTTTTTTTTTTTCAAAACAATTATTTTTAATTTCTCAACATATTATGCATCCATGTGGCTTATTGTTGTTTGTTACAGAAAGGAACAATGATTAGGTTGCAACTGAGCCTCGAACTCGGGACCTTTCCTCTATTCCTCCCGGATAGAGAAAATTTCTTTATCTTTTTTCTTTTCTGTACATTTTTTCTATTTGATATCGTTAGAATGTGATTAATGGTGTTTAAATAATAAAGCTTTAAAAGTTAAATGAATAAATTTAAATATACATATATGAAATTGGTGAGTATGACGTCATTTCATTATGATGTGTTTTCTACCATTAAAAAAAAAAAAAAATAATAATTTTCGGGAAATCGACAGTATATAATTGATCATTTTATACATGTATTAAGTAGTTTACCAAAAATGAAGCCAATTATGAATTTTCTCTTTCTAATAAAACAAAACTTTATTGTTTTTTTTAATTAAATTAATTAATTTACAACAAATAATTAAAAACAAAATAAAAATAAAACAAAAAATCACTGAAGAAAAACATTTGTTTTAATTAAATAAATGTAAAATATAATAATTAAATATATCCACACAAGATAATGTCATATAGATAACAAAATTATATATAACAACAAAAAATCACTGTTTTTTTTAGTTTTTAAATTTATCAGTTCGCACATGAAGATGTCCACATTTGATATCATATTTGTGTAATTATATTAAATAATATGAAATCCAATTTATTTTATAAATCAAAATTTCAGTTGCAAATCTCAAGTACCCTAAAAGTATCTGCCTAACTGATACTCAACCAAGATGCTTACAGTTTAGGTAAAGCAGATGTACGACAAACTTCGAGTGGCGTGCGGTGACTTTTGGTTTAATTATAAGATTTAGCGACCTTCTCCATATCGTATCACACGTTTTAATATAATGATTAGAATGCATCTGAGGTTTGCGGGTTAGGTTCCTTTTTTTTCTTAATTTCTCAGATCATAGATCACCCCCAATTTTTTGTTTTCAAAAGTCTCAATTGCTCCCAACTGGCTGGAGCCAGTGAGACTATGGCATCTCCAATTGTGGTATGTTGTGAAGCTGGATGTATTGAGGATGGAAAGGAGATGAGAAAGAGGAAAGCTGGCTCTTCAGATTTGGTCACCAAAGATGACTAAAGCCTTTTCAAGCAACGTTTTGTTTCTGAATATGGAACTTTGACGTTTCTATGTCTTTTTTTTCATTACAAAAGATGAAATCATAAACACATATTTTTAAATCATAAAAATAACATATTTAATAAGAAATAATTTGCTTAGACCACTGTTTAATATATAAATATTAACATGTTTCGAAAGCCAAGCTTCCCTAATCAGGATATAGGGTAACCTAAAAAATATTTACAAGTATAGACCATAATCATAGTGATGAAAGTAGGTAAGTAAATAATTAAAAATGTGAAAGTAATTTAAGAAAAAAAAAAGTTGCTTTTTTTATTAATAAAATCGATAAAATAACAAGGCATGCAAAATAAAATAATAATAATTTTTGTTATTAAAATTTATATTAATAATCTTCTAAATACAGTTAATGTAAAAAAAATTAAGAGATAGCTGTTGAAAAAAATTGATTATTAAAGTTTATTGAAAAATTTATTACATAATCGAAAAGTCACTGCACTCCACTGTAAACCTCCCTGGAAGGCACTTCTGAATGGTAATGTGTTCGTGATTACGAACTTATGATTTAACGGGCTGGGGAAGAGGTAACACCGGATCAACATTGCTAGTTTAGAATTGCCAACGGTACTTTACCTTTTAACTGGCCACATGGAAATAACGCGCGGATAATGAAGATATCTGTACACGGAATGAAATGTGAGATTATTTTGTAATATGTGTTAATTCATTCACCCATTGTAATTTATAAAAAAAAAAACTAATTTATCTGTAGAATTTATTGTCAGCTTTACAAAAGGCTTTAGAAATATTCCAATGTATCCATCAGCAATTCAAATTCAAATCACATCATTATATCATTTAAAAATATTCTACATCATATCTCTAGAGTGGCATTTATCCGTACTGTCAGTATTACAAGTAACAAGTTTGATCGGGTTCAAAATAAAGAAATAAGTTAATCTCCCAAGGAAAATAATTTCCTTCTTGACCTCTTTTCTCATCTGGATCTAGGGGATTGGAGGTTTTTTTTAATGAAAGGGAGGCGAGGAAGTTCTGGAAGGAAAAGGGTGTCAGTGTGTCCAGGAGTGACGGACATATAAATCCATCCCTTCCACTGCAGTGCAAGGCGATAAGTCGGGAGAGTCCGGTTGGGACGTCAAAGGGTCACCCTATACCGGCCTATTCGCGGATGTGTTATACAAGACTCGAACAAACCTCGCCCCATAAACCCGAACAATCCTGCTAAGTCACCAAACGTAGTTAACTTGGAGTAACATATGGAAGAGGTGTTGGTTATCACATAAATAGTTCCCGGGGCGGCTGTACCCATACCGGCCTCCCAAATTGTTGATTTTCAGGATTGTGAAAACGAAATATGATTTCCATGTTGTGGGCGTTTTAAATGTTAAGTGTGTACGGACATGTGGACAAGTACAAGTATTGTTTAAAAATATAAACAAATAAAATGCAGATTTTCTAACACCGAAAGGTACTAATTTATTATAACAATCTAACAATGCACAATTCATACAATTATTATCTGTTCTAATTAAATTATCCTCATACTGATTTCTTCAAAACATTGTGATGTAAAACAGTTAATGTATCATCTTCATTTGTTTTATGTACTTTTATTCTGTATGTTTTAAACATTTTTGATGTTGAATTTTGTAAATTTTTTAAAGCAAATACATTTTCAAAAGCGATATCCCTAAAAGCTTTATAAGATTTTTTTTTTTAAATACATATTGTAAAACTTTTTACATCTCTTTCCTTCTCTCTAATATTAT
>JAHDVE020006381.1:0-19411 GCA_022606495.2 Halesus radiatus
CAAAAGTTAACCGATTTTTTTCTGTGATCATTGTGTTTTAGGTTGTTACTAAAATAAGTTAATTAGTGAAGATGTTACCTTTTATATTAAAAAATGTTCAATTTCTATTAATTTTTTTTTTCGAATGAAAACAAAGTTATTTTTATAACCTGCGAAATTATGTTCATTAGCAATAGACGCTTTAATGATACTACAAATTGTATTTTGTTACTAGGTCGCTAATCTCTGGTGCAATGAAATAATGAAATTCCTTTAGATCTAGGGAAAAATATTAATAAATATGGAAAAGGCCAATAGACCAATAGAATTTACTGATGAGAGAATTTCTTTTTTAATCTCTGATTGAACTCCCAATGAGATAAGCCACGAGCCACGAACCGCTACTGCGTAAAAGTATATTATATTGATTTTCGCTGTTCATATACTCAACAATCCGTGAGCTTTAACAATTTAAATTGACGAATATAATATTCATTTGCGAGTAAAGCGTGGAAACCATCAATTACGTGGTGTTATTCTTTATCATGTTGTGGATTTCGCTACAAATGACCCAATAAAACATTACATGTTCAATGCAGTTCAACTTGGCATTTATAAATTATTATTTTAAAAATAAAACAATAACTTTGATTACATCAAAAGTAATGTAAACAAAGTTATGGTTTTATTTTTTAAATTATAATGTCACATCACCAAGCTACCGCTTCATATGAAAATATAGAAAATATATATATATATACATTAATATATATATATAAATTATTAGTTCGATATTGACATGATTTAGATTTTCTGTTAATTTGAATTTTTCTTAGCGTTTCGTTGATTGTAAATTTAACGTTATTTAAGCATACACTTCGTACGCGTTTTAATCGGGATTTTTTCCATACTCCAACACAGCAATAATACGCTCTGGTGTAAAATTGCGAATCGCGACGTCTTTATAAAATGTGTTATATCTTTATGTTAACGTGATTTCATTTCGAGGTAACCACAATGTCACAGTTACGTTAAAAGTGTATATTCGTATGTCGCAGTATTATGTTGATAATGTTTCTCTGTTGATGGTGATACATGATTCAAAAATAATGTGTGGTTCAAACTGGTTTACATTTTTTTTTCATATGAAGCGGTAACTTGGTGATGTGACATTATAATTTAAAAAGTAAAACAATAACTTTGTTTACATCACTTTTATTTATACTTTTGCCGACCGGGTTTCGCTACTACCGTAGCTTCTTCAGGTCAGAATACAACTAGTTTTATACTATACAACTAGTTGTATACTATACTGTACTGCCATGAAGAAGCATTTATATTAAGCACTTATATTTGATATTAAGTATATTCTTTATAGTTTGTAAGTAGGTGTAAAACATTTAAATGTTGATTGGTCCATAAAAAGTTTATATTTCACAATTTTTTTGCAATCAAAATGTTGGAGATTCGCGTAACCATGGAATTATAATTTTTTTTAAATGATTTTGTAAATTAACATTTCTGTTGCGTAGCTTGGGGACAGTTGATTGACCGACCGTCACATTTTAAATCGTCACAAATCGACAATCAGCACCATTTTAACTCTTTTGACATTTGCATGTCCCTGTTAACCGTCAATTTTGAGGCTGTCAGCGTTTTGCTATTATTTTATAACCGTTGTCTTGAACGGTTTAATCAATGGCTGGTCAAACACAGCCCAACATAAAATTTAACAAAATCGCTGTTGGGCTGTAATCGTCAGGCAACGAGGTCGGTTCAAATGTCAAAAAATTCCAAATCGTACTGATCGTCGATTTGTGACGGACTCAAATGTGACGGACTCAAATGTGACGGTCGAACAAACATCTGGCCCTTAGAATAATATAGACAGTGTTCCTGCTTTATCAACAGGCAGCTAAGGCACACTCACACGGCCACTGTCTAGATGTTAACTTATGCACTATTGCGTTAACAGCTTATACATCTGAAATTACCATGGCGCTGTATTGATGCTAACATGCTGTCGTCCCGATTTAACAGCCTCTAGCATAGCTAAACCAATGCGGTATTAGATTTAGCATAATTTATAATGCCGTAGTACGTTGTTACCCTCGTAATATTAATTTGTCTGTGCATTATATTTCAGAAAAGAAAATAACTACGTCCGAAAGGCATAAGTCATTAGTTACACTCGCTGCGATATTATTTAAAATACGAGAGCTGGTAATTATACGGCTTGAGTTATGATTATCGAGTAATTAACCTTGTGGCGTAACATTTAACCTTGTGAAATTATATGAATTATAAAACGGGGCTCGAAGTGAAAACATGATCTTGAATTTTATTTAAAATAAAACGGTCGTGACTGAAAGTTTTTTACGATCGTTTAATTGTCGGAATTGCCTTGTCATTTGACAGAGGTCTATCAAGTATGTACATAATGTAAATTATTATTTAGATGCTTTTGCAAAATGTACAAAAATAAGTTCCGTAGTATCCATTTGGGAAACAAGGAGGACGGTAATCCTGTTCGCTTTCATGACATGACAAAAGTTCTGTTTGGCATTATTCAGAAAGGTTTTGTGTTCGTCATCGTTTAGGTAACACGAAACCGTTTGCTTAATCGATATACAAATTTAGCTTAACAATGGAAATGAGGACAGTATCGGATACTCATTGTTATCTTCGTTTCAATCATTTCCTCGAATAATAACAACATTTTGTACCAATTACAGTTTCATCAAAATATTTGATTAAAACATGTAAATCGGTCAAGGAATCTGAACCTAAACATTATTCATCGAAATACAATTGTAAACTTTCGATACGTAAACTTCAGCAAACCTTCGAGAACTTTCCAGAGATTCAAAGCAGAACTTTACCCGTAATCATAATTGGAATCAATTTTTATTTATATAATTTTAAAAGGTTTTCACCTTTCCCAGTATCTAGATCGATTTCTACAGTCGAAAAACGGCAATCAACAATGTTATCGGACTAACTTGAAAATTAAAGCTACAATGTAAGTTACCAAAAAAAATGTTATTCTCAAACAGCATGAGAAATCCTTATTAAAATTCAAAAGCAATAAAAAAGTATTTATTGCTTTTCGGTGAATTCCCATTTATAATTTAATATGAATAAAATTAACATTTTATGTTTGTTTGGGAAATACGTTATTTGGGTAGGACGTCAAAATACTACTACGTTTTAAGTCAACAACTTATAAATATACGAATCATGTTTTGCCAGACTCGCAAGGCCCGAATATACGGCTCCCCCCGTGCCTAAAATAATTATTCCTGTGTTCACGGTAAACTTTTCCTGAAATAATATTTTCAGTTTTGCATATCACAAGTGAGGGAGGGGATTATTACTTATGGATATGATTTTTTTGTTTTAAAATTGTGTGAAAGCTTCCTACGCAGATGCTGCGGAGCGATATATTTAACATAATCCTGACAGTGTCGCTTACGCACCTCAACAATTATAATTTTTTAAACACGTTTTTAGGTTTGCATATAATAAGTTAGGGAGGGGGTAATGGTTTAGACATGTAAATCAGATGGACGGTGAAAGGGGCGTCAGGACAATATATGACGTAAAAGCGAATGGAAGAGATATCGGTACCGCCTGCGGAATACATGGTACAATCAATTGAATCTATAATTCCGTCAGGTCATGTCAAAAGTCGGTACGACAGATGCAAATATATGAGACGCTGCTGTATAAATTTGAAGCACAAACCAGTGTTTTCCAATACAGAGTCGCGGTTATCGTCCATCCTCTGCCAACGCTATGGAGAAATTATGTGTTAGTTAGTTACAGCCAATTTATAGTTTCAACATTTTCTCAGTTAAAAGGAAAAAAATCGATTGTTTTTATAAAAATTCCAAGTGGTGATAAAATATCGATCTTATAATAAAACTTCGTCGATATTGTAGTGTCAGAAAGAAGTGGATAATTTTTATTTATTTTTTGTAATAGTCATGCTTAGGATATTGTAGCTGTTAATCTTCGATATGACCTTTGTAAAAATCGTGTGAAATATTAACTATAAATATGCTTTTGAGCAACACATTACCCATAATATGATATGGTATCGGGTACTTCAATATCAATCGTTGTTTTTTCCGGGTTTTCCCACCGGTGCCCGGTATATGTATGATGTGTATTTTGGGTGTGTGTATATTATTTAGCAACATAAAGAAACACTTCAACTTTTGCTACAGAGCCGCCGGCTACCCCGAGGATATTCGATGAGGACGGGCGGGAGGTGCTGGGCAAGGCGGGGCCTTACAGGGAGGGAGATATGCCAGTCTTCTTCTGCGTCGTTACAGGTGGTAAGTCTTTCGAATCAATTAAATTATTCAATTTATTTTAATAACTAATTGAAGATTATAAGCCTCATTGTAATGTTTAGTCATTGAAAATAATATGAACAAATCTTAAATTAAATATGAAACATAAAAAAATAGAAAATAAAAAGGTAACGGTCGCATCTGGGAATCGAACCCAGGACCTCAGTCTTATTGGGACAACAATTTACCACTGAGGTAATTAGACCCTATTATTTTCCGTCATTTTTATCGATATCGTATTTCAATTTAAGAATTACCAATATTATCCTTAAGGTGATTTTTCACAAAACCATTATATTATTATTATCCTTAATTAATTGCCATAATTTTTTCCACTATATTTTTGTATGAATTCATATTTTATTTAATGAAAAGAAAACAAATAACTTTGTTTATAACCACGAGAATTTTATTTAATTTTATTACGACCGACCGGTTTCGCTTAACATAAGCATTTTCAGGGTACCAAAATTGAATATATAAACAAAGTGTCTAACCACAAAGTGACTGCTTTCTATCAAAATATCATATTTTATTACAAATTTGTTAATATATTATCTTCAATGATTAAAAACTATAATTTTTGGCTTGAATTAATTTCAAATGTCTTTAAGATTTTGTATTCCTTTTTTAAAACTCCAATTTCGTTAAAAATTTGTTATTCGGTTAATTTAATCCACCTGTAGTCAATTTTGGCCATTATTATCATTATCGCCTTTCGGAAGCATCATCAAACTATTGGATTATATTTTTTTATAGGGGAAACAGCTCTTACTATTAGTAAGATATCTTTAATCGAATCGAATAACGCATGTATGAATAAAATTTAGGAAGCTCATTTGGATAACCGATATAATTTTTCTAAATGTATTTTTTGTTGTTGACATCCCCTGATGAATTGAAATTTTCTCGCGAATTGGTATAAATTTGTCGATTTAGTGGAATGACGGGAAGCTTGAGTTACTTATTTCAAAGAGAATTCGCCTGATAAGCAAAATGGGATTTATGTCCTGGCTTTATTACGTATTTTTCTCCAATTTATAAAGGGTTTATTTTTTATACCACCAACTCTGCCATAAAACTGCGTTTTACAATGAATTAATTGACCGAAACAAACAACGAAATCACATCCGGACTTAATCCCCAATCTAATCCTTGTAACTAAAAACTTATTTTGAGGCACTTACAACTAATGTTTTACTAAAACTGGCTTATCCAGTACAAATTATATCTGAACAATTACTTTTGTATTCGTTTACCTATAACGTAAAAGCAAGTTGGAAGCAAATATTGCTATTGTCACTAATGATTGAGGAATTGTTAGTGGGTACATATGATTAGTATTTTAATGTCATAATTTGTTTTACATTTTAAATTTTTTATATATACCATTGTATATGAGTGTCACTTCCACGGTCTAAAAGTTGTTAACTTAAACAATTGTTAAGAAAACATTATCCCTTGCACTGGGAGAAACCGGTTCAGTTATACAATGGAAACTTTCCTTGTAAGTTTTCATCCGGTTGTTTGAAACTGGGTCGACCCTGTGTACATTGGTACTGGGTCTGGGTAGGCACTAATAAGAAGCTTTGTTTGATTAATTTAGTATGAGGGTCTTGAGGTTACAACTCAATAATCACTGCTTTACCATTGCTATGCGCTGCATCGGGAATTCGCTAATGAACAGTGGGTGCTTACGTACATAACGTGTCAGTCAGTGGGATTTATTGGGAGTAAGTAGGCCTAGTAAAGATGGGGATTATATTAGAGTACTGTCGTTATATTGATTTTTTAGATGGCTATTAAGGCTTACAAAAATTTTATCAAAACAGGTGAATCGGTGATGAAATAAATGCATCACTTTTAGTGTTCTGTGGTGGAAGAAACAGAAATCTCCCATAGAAAAATTAACTTACTCCCATGACTATTGGCTTTGGATATCGCCTCGAATCATCAGCAAAATAGAAGTCATTTGAGGGAGGTTTCTGTTTAAAGCTGCACGCCAGAAGGTTAATTAATATGTTTGAATTGAAGAAGGACAAGCTAAAAAGCTTGAATATTACATTTCCTGCGGTGCTCGATCTACCTCTGAACTTTAGAGAAAGCCTTTTTTCATATCATACGTAATACTTAAAAATAATCTGTGTTTATTGTTTGAAAGCACACACGGCGGGTTTGCGGGATGATTTACTGTACCTACTCGTAAATTAGTACATCTAATATTTGAACATTTCAGTCGAATTAATTAGCGACATATCGAAATGATATTGAGTCAAACCCTTTGTTCCCAAAACACACA
The DNA here is from genome assembly GCA_022606495.2 of Halesus radiatus. NCBI lineage: Eukaryota > Metazoa > Arthropoda > Insecta > Trichoptera > Limnephilidae > Halesus > Halesus radiatus. Next base: position 6,640 of record JAHDVE020006381.1, read on the forward strand.
AGACATGAGTCTGTGTTTAAATATTTTCTTTCCGCCGTTCGGAATTTTCCGGAATATAAATGACATGTTTACAGGCAGTCAACAGTCAACAACGGATGTTGATTAGGAGGAATATTTCAGTCGGAAAGGGAGAAAAGGGTGGTTCCACCGTACACCGCAGCCGCAACATCGTAAAACATCCCCAAGTAATGAGGATATTGTTTACGTTTTATTGTTGAAATGAATCAATTTACGGAGATCCCGAACCCCTGAAGGTATTTTCCTTCGTCTTCCTCGTATACGCAAAAACAATAAAAGCAGTTAGCGCCTGCGATGTTTTTATCTTTAGCGTTTTTGTTTGCTAACGATGATCCTTTTATGTTCTGTTTCTCTCACATTTTCGGTTAATAATGTTCCCATTCTTTCTCCGTTTTACCCTCTGCCGATGTTTTCGCGTTCCCGCGGAGGCAGCCAGCCACAAAACATTACAAATTCAATCGGATAGCAAAAAAACATTAGCGGCTGTAATTTACTTTGAATTTATATCTGGATTCGCACTTGTAACGCAATATTAATACGTTGTTAGCCGAATTGGTTAATCTCACTCCGACGCAGCGATTTCGTGTTTCCGGGCGATCCCCCACTCGTGTTGGAGAAACGAGACGCGTGGCTTTACGCACATTATGTTATTCATTCCGTTCAATAACACTAATTAACATCCATCATCACTTGCACCAGATTTTATTTAAATCCTTCTTTACCCGACGAATGTTATAACATCTCTTCTTGGTAGGTAGCGATTTTTAGAAAGGCAAACGGAATTTATTTTTTTAAATTTATTTTCCTTTAGTTTGGGTTAGTTAATAACAAAACTAACTTAGCACTACCTAATATATTCTAATCCAACATCACCTAACCGAAATATTTAACAATGATACGCCTTGCGTTATCGTAAAAATATCCCATTTAAGTTTTAATTGCCGAATAAGAAATGTTTTTATACCTCTAATCAAGCTCATCGGCCTCATTCCTTCAGTGATGGTTCCAAGAAATATATTCAGAAAATTCGAATTGTTAAGTAGCCGGCATTTCGGCGAGGCATCATTACCATAGACACCGAAACAACTTCCTCCTAATACAGCGGCGCATCTTTGTTTGATTAACCTTGGGCCTGAAAAATAATAGCGTTCTCTACATTTCATTTAACCCGTCTAAATTAATGACTCATCAAGCTGCCTCGCTTCCCTCTGAATAAATAATAAACAAAGGACCCCTTGATACCGAGCTACGTATAAAGCGCAAAGCATAGAATGCTTCATTTATCGGTAAAATTTTATAGATGAAAACGTGTTAATCTTTGGGCATAAAAGTTTTTTTATGATTTTAACGTGAAATATCAGCGATGCTTCGGAACATTTTAAGGAAAACAATCTATTACGGTCGCGGAGTAAGGATCAGCATTTTCTTACCGAGATCAGAAGAAAAGGTTTAATGATTAATAAAACGTTGCGTCGGATTATCCACGTGGCATCAAAGAATATTCCTTTAAGGAGAGCGAAAAAATAAACAGATATTTGCGGTTTCTCTGCTTCTTTCTTTTAACACTCATTACATCTGAAATATTTTGCTCCAGAACACAAGGTTTAGGTTTTAGCGATGCTTAGTGTATTTTTATTACATTTTTACGTGAGTTGGAAAATATGAAAATTATTATTACATTCCGCGAACAAAATTTTGTTATAAAAATAATATCCGTAAACCTAACAACAAAAATATAAACCTTGCTCTTCAAAGACTCTTTTGAATCAGTTTGTGTTGATTCCATTTAATTATCATTCGCGAGGTTTGTTTAAATAATTTGTGTTTATTTCAACCGAGCTCTGTGTAATTAGGCATAGCATTTTATGATGGAAATAATTTTCCGATTCAATGCTCATATTTTGGTACATATTCTGTATTGCATTTCATTATTAGGTTTATCGAACCGGGTATTTTGATAAAGGTGTTGTTGTGTTAATGAAGGGATGGGGGGAGGAAGGTTGGGTTGCAGGGGAAGTTATGGGAGACAATTACAATCTGCAGGACTTACCCTGGAGATGGCCTCTTAGATGTGAATTCTGCTCCGGACATTAGCCTAGCTCAGATTGGCAGGGGCATCAGCTTCTCATCGTTCAGGGTCGTGGATCATCTTTATAATTGGGTTGAGGGCGTTTTTAATTCTACGTTAAATGATTACAGAGAAGTGCTTTCATACTCAGAGTTTATTGTAGGATCTGACAAACATTGTAGGTTAAGTACAATCGAGTAGTTAGTAAAAAGGTCTTAATCTAGGTATGATTCTATTGTAATCTCTCTTTCTGATTCGAATTTCTAACCGAGTTATGCAAATGTACCAAGGGCTTAATCAACACATTAAGGGGAGATGGAAAATCAGCTTACATGGAGGTGATCTGGTCGGATGGCGAGAGTTGCTGGCAATGGCGCTAAGGCTGGACATCTCTGCACTGAATTTAAAGGGCTATTTAATTAGTAAGTCACCCTGATGAGTGCTTTGGCAGCAAATGGCACGACCAGCTGTGGGCTTCAGCCCGTCCGCATAGTACTTGACCGTAATAAACTAGTAACACAAAAATAGCCGTCTCTTTTCAGAGACGCAGTTATCTTTTCAAGCTCCAGGCGGAAAGTGATCGTTTCAAGGGGCCGCAAGCAACACCGCTAAGCTGCCGAGGCGCTCGCGTCGCTTGCTGCTATTTGTTAATCCTGATCTGATCGGTTTGTTTTCGGCGCAAAGTCGCTTGATTGGTTAATTTCTGGGGGGAAATGATGCGATTGCTTGCCGGGCTCATTTGCCAAGACGAGTAGCTAGAACTCATCTCAGGGCCATCATTTCGTTACATAACAGTGTCATGTTCAGTTAAGCGATTTGACCTGACTATTTTTCCTATATTCCTATTATACCATAAAACGGCATCCATGGCAGAGTGGTAAAATCTTTGGTTCTTTACCCAGAGATCTCAAATCTCAAAGTTGAAATCCCTATGCGAACTTGACGATTTTCATAAAAAGAATAAAAAATATAGTATAATTGCGCCTGGTCACAGAAATATGGTTATCTCTGACTCGCCCTGGGGAGTTTCTGATTCTCTATCCCCTTCCCATTTCCTTCAATATGTATTTATTATCATTCTGAACATAGGCTCTCCCTTTTATCAAGTGATGAGAGAACCCTTCGATTTCCCACCCACTATCCGCAAATTTTTTCACAGTTCAATCATCGTCTTCGGTATGAGCTGCCCGCTATCGTCCTGATTGCTCTCTCAAATGCCATTTTCAATGCTGCAATTTTAAAAATATATATTTCATCCCTCCAGCAAAGATTTCCAGTTCCATCAACCTTAATTCCTCTCCGATCCCTCCCCCTTTACTTACTATATGTGAAGTCATTTAATTAATATTTTTATTTAAACACGTAGATTACTTTTTAACTGGCGTTGTAATATGTTTATTTACATTCACACTAAGTGGTATAACCATCATTTTTTTTATTCTATCAAAAAAATCGGGTTGTTTGGAAGAAATTGCCATGTGGCAAGAAGTTCATCCTTTTACACATTTCCATCTAATATGTGTATGTCAAGCGTTAGTCAACTTAATTATGTCTCCTGTTTTCAGGTAACCCGCAACCAACGATCCGCTGGTTCCGCGACGACGAGCCCGTCCCCCCCAACGGGCTGGCCGGGGGGGACGAGTTCACCGACTACACCCCCCGCCACAGCGCCAAGTCCGTGCTGAAGCCCATCGGCCTGCCCATCCGTCTGCCCGCGCTGCACCGCTCCGACATTCAGAAGAAGTTCTCCTGCAGGGCGAACAACTCTCACCTGCTGCCCACACAGCCACGATTGCATGCATGTGAGTACATTTTTTACTCTTCATTTTAAAACATTTTTGCGTGATATCCATTCACCAAGTATATCTGGCCACGGCGAATTAATCTGAAAAATGACCTCGTTACTAATGAATTTTGGTTTTCTAAAACATTTATCAAAAAGATTGCACGAACAGTTAAAAGATTGCACGAACAGTTAAAAGATTGCACGAACAATTGCTTTTTACCTTTTATTGGTCTTAAAGTTACGTGGAGCAAATTTGTCTCACAGCAAGTTCCCAGAAACAGATTGGCTAACTTTATTGAGATCACATTTCAAACACAAAATTAAAGCAGTATATTTATATATTTGACCAGATATAGATACGAGTATTTATTTATTTATTTACTTTTTTTGGGAAAATTAACAGCAAATCCATAATTTTCATATACATAACAATATAAACAATAAATTATGCCAATTATAAATCGATTTAAATCTACCCAATTGATTAATTTGTGCTCTAAGTTATTTTCAAGCAAAACGTGCATTAAAAGAACTAGGATTTTGAAGAGGGGCAACAGAATTCAATGGGGGGTTGTGTTCCAAAATTACTTATAGATGGGCTTCAATCATTTTGAAAAATTGAATGACACACCGAGTCTTGTAGTTCATATATCGATGGTGATATCCCATCTGGTCAAAATCCAATAATTGACTCTTTAATGTGCGAATGTCGCCTGTGAAGAGGAACTATTTATTTTTGACTAGTCAATCAACAAATGTGTTCCCTCTTTCCTTATCTGACGTAATATCATGATGATTGAATTTTATGGTTTTCAACTTTGATTTCTTTTATAATTATGTACATTAGAAATCCTAATATTAAGAAGGTGGTTTATTACACAATTTATTTAATACTGCAGATAACAATTTTTTTAAATGAACGTATCAATGGAACGAGGTAGAGAAGAAGTCGACTAGAGCAATCGAAAAGCGGGAGAGCAATGAGCTTTGAAGTGAGCTAAGACGGTCCCTGGTAATTACAGAGGCCGCTAGTGAATGCTGCGAGCCATTGTGTGAATTTGTCTGTGGCCAAGTGTGGGTATCCAGTTATTGAATGGAATCTCTTTGGATTTCAATATTTTTTGCCATTAGTTAGATGATATTTTAACGACAATTTTTTTTTAATGTTTATCAGCGCTTTCCGTAGTTGATGAGAAGACCTGAAAAAATCTCACCCCATGAACCTGTGCACCTCTGCTAAATCACCAAACGTTGCGAACCACTTGGGGTGATCTATGGCAGAGGTGTTAGTTATCCAATGAATGGTTCCCGAGGCGGTGGTACCTATACCCGCTTACCAAATGGATTATTTTGTTATTAGCACTATATTTATTTACTGAAGAGCCCTTCCTTCGTCCGAACCAAAGTTAAACTCTAAGCATAAACAGAAATAGTTTCTGTATTTACTGTTGACAAGTGGTTATATTTTGGTATTTGCTGTATGTTTAAGAGTTCTTCCGAAACCGATCGACAGAGTATATAAATAATCTTTGATCAAAAGAATTTATAACTAATGCTTTTTTAAGGTCAAACAGCACAAAACTGTATAATTACTTCACGGGCATAAGATTTGAACTTTGTTTTCGTTGGTTCGTATTATTTTTTGAAAGTGGGTAAATAATTTAATAAAATTGATTTGAAAATGTTTGTTTTCCTTCTTAGCATTTCCTTTTGCACATGGCAATCTCAAGTCTCCGAGTCAGACAATAGATTGTCCACAAAGCCTTGCCTGGGGTTGCTCAACACTTTGAGCTCCAATCTAAATCAATGCAATGTACTTTTTTCCCGTTTTTAAGATACAGTTTATTTAAAGCACGTGATGCATTCCTCACTATTTTCCGTATCCTAGTCGATATGTATACATTATGTACTATAAAGCAGAAAATGTTTACAATTCAGCAGGAAAACCCCTGAACAGGAAGTTCTGTCGTTTTGAAAATTGCACAGCTTTTTTATCTTTGAAGTGTTAATATTAAAGATATTATTCTTAGCTCGTAGCGTCATCGTAGGTTATTTAGCTTTGAAGAACACATTGAACTGTTAAAAAATTTAATAATGGGCCATTTTATTCTATCTGCTTTTTTTCAACAATAAAAAAGATTGAGAAAAACTACTAGTATATCATAAAATAAGAAAGTGATTGTTTTCATTTGTAACATAAATTAAACACACAACCCTAATGATTAGTGGGTATATCCAATTTTACAAAATCGTTATTTTCTTTCGAAATGGATACCATTATTTTGTGCTAGAATTTCACATGGCCGGGTCTCAAAGTACTATTAAGTTATCGGGTGTTTACACGTGGCCTGGACATATAGGGTTAGGTTAAGTGTTGGGCAGGTTCCAGATGGCTTGATTCCGGAAGCACACTGCCTTTATAGCTCGCCATACTTGTCTATTACCAATCAAGTTTAGTCTGTTTACACGGCTACATCAGTGCATCTTAAAGTGTGTCTTTACTTTAAGGCCCGCATTAATCTGTCGAGAATTTAGATTTAGGGAAAAAGTCTGTCTGGCGTGGAGTCGGAATCCCGACTTACTGCTGTTGAAAGGCAGATATGATCATTCGAAATATAGAAAGAGCGCGCCAATATAAACAGCGTTTGGAATAAATGGGCGTAAGTGACAATTCTCAAAATATTAATAAAAAACGACATATTTAAGATAGAGATTATCTTCAAAAATAAAAAATAAGTATTTTTTAAGTACATAAACCTCCAGTTTTTAAGGGATATTTGTAATATATCCATAGAAATTCCCTTTTGCTGAAGCTTAATATTTTTTTTATTCATTCACAATATTGCAGTCACCGCTGGCCGCAGACAAAACAACTCACAACACACTAGCGCCACTAACAGGATGCCGTCCCGGACACGCCTATTAAAAACAATGACATTCGCGACTTTCGACTTGGTTGGGCCACATCTCTTCACTGACTTGTGTAGCATTTATCCAATATCAATTACTAACTCATTCTTTGTAAATTTTCTATAAATCGCACTGTTTCCACTGGCCCCCTTAACCTAGCTCTTTTTCTTGTCTTATTTACAACTCCAGCCCTTTATTACTAAACTTATGTTTAATTGGACCGATGTAACTTGTGTTCATCTTTTTAATTTGTGAGAATTCCCCGATACAACTATGCTTTTATCAAGACAGATATAAACTGAATTATGCAAACAGATAACCCTATAAAACAAACATATATATTATTAATTGTTTTTGTGTTTGATTCGTAGAACTGCATTTAATTTTTTTTTTTAAATTTAATGTAAATCAAATTTAATAATGTTATTATTAAGTTCTGCAAATATTTTTAATTTTTATTATTGTGCAGCTGTTTCGCCATTAAGGCCATTTTCAAACAGAAAGAAAAAACAGGAAAAAAAAACATATGCGCTGTATAAAACATACATCAACCGTGATGCAAACAAAGCAAGTTTAAAAATGATTCACCACAAAGTAACTTATTTAAACTTATTTTGTTTGGAAGTTTTAATTTACCATGTACTTTTGCTATTTTTGGATTAATAAATTCGCTACCGGTTACCGGTCTACCCTCACCTAATTTCTGTACTTGTCTAATTTAAGTTATTTTTAAGAACGCTCGTCAATGGCACGGTTGTGTCGAAACCGGTAGCGAATTTATTAATCCAAAAATAGCAAAAGTACATGGTAAATTAAAACTTCCAAACAAAATGTCTAGAAATTGCTATATAGTGAATGCCGAAAAAATACAAAAAAATATTTAAACTTACATAAAAGACCACCATTCAGAATTGAAACGTTACTTGAAATGGCTTTTAGCTGTGTTTGGTGACCAGATCTGATTAGCCAGGTATTTCCCCACCTTCCTCTTCACCGTCTCCTTCCCCTCCCCAATACCTTCAGCCTCACAATATTCCCCAATTGGGAATGCCATGGTCTCACTGGCTCCAGACGGTTGGGAGCAGTTGGGACTCTTGTGCGGTATTCTTATAAAAAAATATATTTATTAATAAATTCCATTTCTTTATTTTTTGTTAGTTTAATCATCATTTAATCATCTTGATTATTTATTTTGTTTGTTTTGCTTTGGCTCTCTCACTTATCTGGTATGTTTGAGGGTGATTGCTTAAGTTCCAGTAATTTGTGGGGGGGTATTGTTGCAACATAACATTGAGATGTCGGCACACGTTTAAATAAAGTGCCCATTAAACTTTTTAAAGGGTCCGATAATAATCTTATCGGGGCGTGGAATGACAAAAGAATCGGCTATAAAAACGAACACACCGAAGAGAGAGACAATAATTAATTCTACCTTACCTTTATCCTTACCTATGCCACGTAGACTGATGATATAATTTAGAATGCTACGCCGTAGATAAGTCTACGCAACTCATTATAATATTAAAGTGGTTCGTAATGAGATGGTTGACGCGGGATGAGGAAAGATAGATGCTCCGGTAGTTGTTACTTATTTAACCTTCCCTCACCTACATGCGAGCTTTCATTAAAGGGCGGGTATTTTTTAATAGCAGTATAAAAAATAACGTTCATAACACTCGCAATATGATATGTGTTCCTGGGAATTTAGAATTTGTGATACACAATATAAGAGACAAAGTTAATACGCGAGCTATTTACACTGTACGTATATGGAATCTACACGTGTTGAGGTATAGGTAGGTTTTATGATGTATCTCTCTTTTAATAAGAAAGATGAAAGTCGCGCTCCAAGATTCCGCTCGGGAAAATATTCACCTTTCCTTCGCCAATATTACTCATCTTGCCAAAAGAATTATTATACATCTTCCAGGTATATCATGCTTTACTGTTTTAAGTACCTAGAGCTTCAAATTTATCTTTATTGTATTTGATGTTTCGCAAAATTAAAGTCTTACAGAAATTGTATGTTAAACTTGAGTGTTTCTTCTTAAACCTCACATAAAAACCTTTGGATCTATTATTTTTAGCGATATAACCCCCTAGACAATATTCAAACTTAACTCAATTTCAGTTTTATTTATTTTCGTATGATATTAATACTAAATACAAATAAAATAAAAGGAATCTCTCGTAGTTAGTATTTGTGCTTTAATTGGGAAAATAAGAAGATTCTTTATTATTTGACTTTCCATTAAACATTTCATGAGCACTCCAGTGGATTTAACTTATTTATCGATCATAAAAAAACATTTCAACCTAGCAGCGTTACTTAGAATTTTTTTCAAAAATCACAAACATCAAACAAAAACAAAACAAAATTACCTTTTTTTTCAAAGAATCGTTATGAATTATTTAAATAAATAATTACTTTTTTTACGTAGTTACTTCTCGTTCGGAGTAAAGATCCTTTGTCATAATATTTTATATCGACTACTCACAAGAACGAAACAAACGCATGCGATTAAATATATTATATCATCTAAAAAGAGGGCTGTATTTCTTTGTACGTTTATTTCAATTTACGAGGCTTCTTTCTACCTGCCATATTCGTGAAAAGAGCTCATGAATATTGTCAAATTATGAATATAAGAAATGTCTGGTAGGTAGTTCCTTTATGATATTGTCATGTTTATGTGCATCGAAACACATTAAATTGAAATGGTGGCGACCATAATAAATAATGTATTCGTTCCTTTCAATGGGGACAAATAATACAACGGACAAAGGCGGTTAAGTGTACTGAAAGAAAAATAAATTTTCCACCTTTTCACAGAGTGTAATGGGTAATAAAATATTCAAGAGACGGCATAATAAAAATCCGTTTTTATAATATCGACGCCTGAATAAACCAAACGAGAGTCAGCTTAGCGTTCATATTTTATGTCAATGATTTGTCGTCAGTTTTTCCTTTGATCAGATAACGATAATATTATATCCGTCTGTATGTATTTTCACATCCGCTCAACTATTGTAGACTGTAACTTGTCGGCACGATGGGTGAGCACCGAACAGCAAACCCCGTGTTTGCTTATTAAATTTTCTGCCCATCAATCAAGATCATCCAAAATGATATTGCTTGAAGGGCATACGATATATTAAAAATGCATTTTCCCTTAATTTATTCTGTTTCAGTCATGGTACAAGTAAAATAAAGTTTTATAAAGGACAATATTACTACATTCGTGAAACTTTGGTAATACATTCATTTTGGCAGTAGAATTGAAGATCTGCAGAGTCCGCCCAAATTGAAGTGATGGAACACCCTCTGGGGGGAGGGGGGGATTTTTTTTTAAATTCGTGTTTTACTGGTCGGTCGAGTGAAGTATCGTTTACTATGGTTTTATCGGTACTGAATCGAATTACATCACTCCCAATTCGATAGAGTTAATATTTGATGATAGGTTTTTTAGTGAAAAAGTCAAAATAACGCAATAATTCTAACAAAAACCATTTTATTGTACTGAAATGACCTAGTCCAATAATTTAAACATCCAACTTGCATCAAATGGGGTAGTTATACTTTTATAATATGATGTATGTGGTGAACACTTTATGATAAATCTAATTTTTGACCTCGTCAGACCTCCGGATTTGTTCATTTTTTGTCGATTTCGACAAAAAAAACTATTTTTTGGAAAGGAAGACTACAATTTTTTATTTAATTTTTCTACAATTTAAAATCAAAGCGGTATATGTAAATTTAACAGTTTCTGAGATACGGTTGCACAAAATTTCATAAATTTATCATATTTGTCATTTTTAGCTTTTTTTGTAGAGTTTTTGACAATTTTGGCAAAAATTGTTGTGCATTTTTAAAAGTAAACTAAATTTGTGACAATTTGAAACTAAAACTGTCTCTGTTGACATTATAGTATCCAAGATACATGGAGTTTTTGAAAATGTTCATATATTGTTAATATTTTTCCATTTTTAATCATTTTTTCAGAGATTTTTTTTTTCAATCTTTACCCCAAAGGACTGATTAATTGAAAATTTTATACCATATATTTTAATACACTTAATTTTCTACAGTAAAAAATCAAAAACTGTCAATTTAGTAGTGTCGGAGATGCAGCTATACAAAATTCTGTACATTTTTAAACTTTAAAGTTATCAAGCTATTTTTTTTTTACTTTTTGTCAATTTTCACCCCAAAGGACTGATTTTTTGAAAAAGCTCTCCACGTTTTTTTAAAGAAGTCTAAATTTGCTACAATGTGAAATAAAAATCGTCTCTGTTGATTTAAAAGTGTCTGAGATACAGTTTTTTAAAATTGCATTAATTTTTCATATTATGTCGTTTGCGTATTTTGAAAAACTATTCTATTTAAAAGATGTATGGTCAATACTGATTTTTTATTTGATTTTTTACAAATGAAACACGCATCCAGGACAATCGTCAGTATTGCGATCCATTTAATATTTTATTTGAAAAATATGCAAAAATGCCCAACACATTGTTGTTATAACATTTGACACGGACAGTGATCAACACAAAACTTACTGAGAGAGAGAGAGAGGAATAGGAGAAGTACGTAAGGAAGGGGGTAGGGCCAGCTGAAAATAGATTAGAACAAAAGGCTATAAATAGATTAGACTAAAAAGTTAAAAATAGACGCGAATCCAACTGATCGCACTAACTCGACACACATACCTATGAGTGCGAGCGAGCATGCACATTGCACATGACCCCTTGGCACCAGAAGGGGACGATAAATATTGCTACTTACATTGTGAGGACACAAATATCTTTCATGTCAATAGTAATTATTACTCATATTTAATTTTACTGCTGTCGTTTCTTGAATATTTCTTGCTTGAATTACAGCCTTAGTTTCACTAAAAACCTGTCACATCTCACCAAATATTGATTATATCGTCTTCGGAGTGATGACATTCGATTCAACAATAATAAAGCTATAGTAAAAGATACCTCACTCGACCTAGTTGTGAAACGTGAATTTTTCAAAAAATCCCCCCACCCCCTGCCCCTTCCTTGAGATTTAACGCACAAGTGGGTGGATAAAAAGTCAGGTTCATTCCAGGAAAACCTTATCAACTGAATCTGGTCTAAGTCATGAGTGATGGTCTCCGGTGACTATTCATTAAAAATAATATGTAATTTATTTGCGCCACGTTCCAGAGTGGTAGATACTGTTAAAATCGCCCTGGTGTAAGACCACCATTCAGAATCGAAACGTCTCGAAATTTGACTGTGTTCAGTGACCAGATCTGAATAGCCAGATACTTCCCCACCTTCCTCTCCACCATCTCCATCTCCTCCTCAATACTTTCAGCCTCACAACATACCCCAATCGGGTATGCCATAGCCTCACTGTCTCTTGACGATTGGGAAGAGCTGGAACTCTTGTGTGGCATCACTTAAAAATGAATAAAAAAATTAAAAAGTCAGAATAACAGTAAAAAATGAAACAACCCTTTTTCCCTGATACGTTTCCTTTTTCAGTAACCTGCTATACCTACTATTACTTCTCAAGCCATAAGTCCATATCTCACGATAGAACCATTGAGACGAAAGTACATTTATGTAGACTGAATGAAATGTATTCAGATTATTAGTTCCATCTTTGGCTATCAAATGGGGACTCGGTAGCCGTGGATAGTCGGTAGCTGAATAGAGCGGGGTTCCGTAGAATATAGGTCATTTAACCAATGGATTGCGGTCTAAGCTTTGTGCGCCAAAGAGTAAATGGTTCAGCTACTTCTTTTGACCCGTAAAAATCATCCCGTCCCGACCAATCTCGCTAATGTGTTTAATGGCTTGAAAAAACACAATTTTTAATGTTTGCTTCCACACAATTTCGAAAGAACAAACCTGTTTTACAATGCCAGGAAAATGGGACAGTAAATTGGGTTCTAACTTAATTTTTAGGAAAAACGCGCAGCTTAATGCTGTATAGTTAAACTCAT
>JAHDVE020006382.1:0-78696 GCA_022606495.2 Halesus radiatus
ACATTTCAAACAAACCATAAACATTTATTTAGTAGTAAAGCCTATGAAAGACTTTGATCTCATTTGCATTTTTTAAATTATTTATTATTTTATTGACTCACTTTCTTTGTTGAAACTCATCAGTTCAACATTCCTTGGCGTAGACTCAGAAACAATGGCTTTTCCTCCAATCAACACTACTAATTGTGGGTACCATTCTCCACTGTCCAGAATGTCGAGACTTGTTGACTCAATCCAGGTCCTTAAAAATGTTAAATGTCCCTGTTTGAATGGTTTTTGCCAGTCTTTACAAAATTAAACCTCGAAGATTATCATTTAGAATATCTAAAATCATGGACTCTAACCAAAACCTCGTTCAGGCTTTGACTTGAATATTCTCTCAAATGTATATTTTTATATTTTCATAATCACTTTGTGCTTTGACATTGTATTAAGTAAATGAAACACGTTGTTATAAACCACGAATATATTTTATTTTCACCAACCGGTTTCGCTTAACTCAAGCTTCATCAGGGTAAATATAATAACAAAAATTCTAATACAGAGTTATCGGTTATTTATAGGTACAAAATACAATAGAATGAAATAGACATATTACAAAAGAGAGACAAAGCAAAATGTTAGAGGAAGACAACAATAGAAAAACATTAATCTGTAATTAGATTAATGGGTACCATGTTGGTACCCAATTCGTAGTAACGTTAATGTAACAATATTGTTCTCTTCATATATAATCTGTGTGCTATTTTTTATTTATTTTGTAAAATTGTTAACCTCAACACAGGCTTGTCCTAGTGAGGTTAAAAATTCTAACGTTCAAAAAGATACAATGTAAAGAAACAATAAATAAATAAAATTATGTGTAAGAGGGAGACATCCTTATATAAATATAACAGTGTAATGGGAATATAATTTCATTAAAGCGGGTTACTCCTATAATGCATTATTAGTGAAAGGGTCATACTAAATGGAAAATAGACTACTCGGTTACATAATAATAATTAATGTATTATATTATTTTATTAATATATGTTTTTATCCCTTTTTTGTCATTGCTTCAGGGTTCAGAAATTAGTGGTACTTTCCGAAAGGAGATAATTCTAGATAACATTCTACTATTTAATAATTTTATGTAATTTTTTTTTTTTTATAATTTAACGCTTTGCAAAGAAGAATTTACACAAAAGGCTGTTTTTTTCTGAAATTTGATGCATCGATATAACCATATATTGAATATTAGATAAATAAAAATCCAAGTCACAAATGAAAATTATAAATAAAATAAAAAGTAAAAAAAAAAAATTATGTTATTTTTTGTCTCGTTTGTTTAAAACGCGAAATATGAAAATATTCGAATGTGATGAACAGATTTCAAAGACTTTACTGAGTAGCTTGGTGTTGTCATAGTAACTTTCATTGGCTCCGCCGCATTGTTGGTCCGTGCAGTTTGGTCGAAGCTCAACAATTGTTGGCTTGCTTCCATGCCATATCGCCCTTTGTTTCTATTATTTTGTAGTTCCGAATTAATAAATATCTACTATTAAATGCTTTTTACGTTTTTTTGTGTGTTGAACTTTAGATGTATTATAGGAATAATGTAAGAATAGGAAGTAAGATTTGTACAGCGCCCTTGAGGTGATTTTTCACAAAAACGGCGCTATAAAAATCATCCGATTATTATTATTATTATTATTTACATAAATACTCGTATATTAAACTTATTCCCCACGATTCAATTTTAAAATATATTTCATCACTTTGGGTTTCGAGTCTTTTTCTCGTTGAATTATCGATTCCTCATCGTTTGGGCGACCTTGTCAAATAAAACTCTGTACAGTGCGGCAAAATAATCTAAAAATTTAATTAAATGGAATAAAAAAAATCAATAATACTATGGCAGCACTAAGCTACTCACTTGTTTTAAAAGTTTGTTAAAAATCCGCTTTTTTCCGATCAATAATTTATTTATTAATTGATAAACTAAAGTTCTTAAAAACTTAAGACAAGATTTTTGTGCATAGCGCAAAGGATAACAATTATTATTTTTATAACATTAACATTAACCGGACATTAGAAGGGTGTGGGTTCGAGTCCTGCCGGCGACATTTATCTTTGCTCGGAAGGTTTTTTCAATTTGGATGAGTGTTTTAGATTAATAATTATTGTTTATAAAAATAATAATTTATTTATTTATTCATTGCTTCAGAACTTAAACCAATACACCTGGACCGCGAGAATTGATTTATTAAATATTTTAGCTCTGTTTAGCAGAATTTCGAGCGAGGAAGCTCGTGTCCAACTCGGAAGATGTTTACAAACAAACTGTTGAAATGACTGGTACGTAGTGTAGATTTATGCCGTTTTTTTAAACAATCATAACCACGCACATTCATTCAGATTTGAGGTTATTCTTCACAATCAAGTTTGACAGTTTATTCGAAAGAATGTAGCCAAAATGGATGCAAAGCTGCATCGCAATTTACGTAACTAAAGCTTACAGCGTGATGGCGCTGGGACGCACTCTAACGGTTAAATACGTACGAATATTTGTTAATAGATACGACCAGTTATAACAGTCATTTCAACAGTTCGCTTGTAAACATTCTTTGTTGGACGGCGTAGGACACAAGTATTCTCGCTCGAAATTCTGCTAAACAACGTCGAAATACGCAACAAATCGCTTCCCATGTATCGGTTTATTAATTTTAAATAAATTGTATCAATGAATAAATAAATAAATCAAAATTTAATGACCGGAAAAATTCTAGACGGATTGACAACAAGCAGAAATCCTCTAAAACCTTGGTGTTGCTATTTTTTATTTCCAGTTTATTAGATGTCTACATTTTATTGCAAAACTGTACAGAGAACAGTAAACACATACTACAAAGATAGTATCTACCCAACTAACTACTACTAGTCTACCGTGTCTACTCGGATGTGTTTACTTTGGCGACCTTATCGGGCCGGCGCACGAAAGTGGCCAATTAT
Organism: Halesus radiatus; assembly: GCA_022606495.2. NCBI lineage: Eukaryota > Metazoa > Arthropoda > Insecta > Trichoptera > Limnephilidae > Halesus > Halesus radiatus. The sequence goes on from JAHDVE020006382.1 coordinate 2,992, forward strand.
TAATCATCAAACGTAATACACAAAGAGGAAGTTTTGAATCGCCCCCTACGTAGGTTGATAGCGTGAAATCGGAGGTTTGTTTTGGACGCAGATTTATAATTTTTAGGCTTATCGCAATTACTGCATTAATAAAACTGTTCAATTCTAATCTTAACTACAAAGCATAAACCTGGAGGCCTATTTGGTTCTTTTTAAGGAAAATTCCTTATCCGTTTCCTTAGGCTTCCATGTCAATTACAACACAAAGGAGTTTGTGGTTTAATTATCACAATATTATTAAAAAATCCAGGTGCATCACACATACTTCACACGTGTAGTTTATTACTGACGGCCTCCGTGGTCGAGGGGTAAGGCTCTATACTACGAATCCCAAGGTCGCGGGTTCAAATCGCGGCATGCGCAAGTAAATTTTATTAAATTTTATTAATTTGTGTTTCACAATTAATTCATTAAAAAAAATAATATATAGTATATTTGCGCACTTTCCAGAGTGGAAGATACTCTCAGTATCGTCCTGGTGAAAGACCACCATTCAGAATTGGAACGTTGCTTGAAATGGCTTTTAGCGTGTTTGGTGACCAGATCTGAATAGCCAGGTATTTCCCCACCTTCCTCTTCCCCTTCCCCTCCCAAATACCTTCAGCCTCACAACATTCCCCAATTGGGGATGCCATAGTCTCACTGGCTCCAAACGGTTGGGAACAGTAGGGACTCTTGTGCGGTATTCATATAAAAAAAAATTGTGATTTTTATAATTTAAATCAATTTTATCTGACAATTCGGGCTTTTGGCATAGGTACTTTACAAACATCGCAATTTCGTTGATTCGGTTAATTTAATATCATTATTATGCGACAAATGACTCACTAATAATGTTTAAAGTCAATACTTACATAATATTAATTTTTTGTTATTAAAACTACGCAAATATCGATATTTTAAAAGAATCTAGTTCGCTGAATGACAGCTGTCATCCGAAAGAGCCGGAACCGCAGTTAAGCAAGAAATCTTTAAGCCTTAGGAAAAGGATAAGGAATTTTCCTTCAAAAGAACCAGAATAGGCCTCCTTCTTGTATAAGGCATAAGGCAACAAAAATATGTAATCCAGTGATGCACAACCGATATCATTTCGTGCGGTCCGCTAGCTTTTCATACGGCCCACTTGGCAACATAAAAATAAATATCATTTGCTTATTGGTTTGTCCTTGACCTTAGAAGAATTTTCGCCTGCGGCCCTTTCTTTATGCGCGCTGTTATTGATATTTTTGTGGATTCCATTTTATAGGGGTACACGACCTTGTTTTTCAAATTAAAGAAGTAACGGATGTGAGTTATAATATTTTTTATTTAATCGCAATCGTTCGGATTTCTCGGCGATATGATCAAAATATTTAACTCTTCCCAATCTGTTTTACAAAATTTAAAAGGGTATCGTGAAAAACTTGTCTACCGTAAAATCTTTAATATTTTGCATTAGCCGCCCAAATTTTCATGCCTCGTTTTTTACATATTAAACTTCGGATAGATAAAAATCGACAGCATTTATTGATTTGACCTTGGAGACGGAAGTTTTTTCGCCTGTGGCGCTTCTTTTGTACATTCATACCTCATTGTGTACATTGGTTCATTGCTTTATTAAATTGTTACCGTTTTACAAAATTTATTAATTTGACCTTGGAGATGGACATTTTTTCGCAGCGGCGCTTTTATGCATTCTATGATTGCTTCATTAATTTGTTACCGTTTTACAAAATAAATAAAAAATTGTTGCCTGACCAAATTTTATTGTATTTTTAAAAATATATTTTTCAATAAATTTTGATATGGCATCTAAAGATTTAGCATGAAGTTATTAAAGAAATGCGATATGTTAAGTAGGTACCCACCTATTTATTTTTTAAATATTTATAATAGGTAAAGTTTGAGCGCCACAAGAACAGAAGGTGCTAAATTCATATCGCATGTATGGGATCCATCTTGAACCCGCTCTCGACTTTATATAGCGCGCCGTTTAAAGTGTGGTAAAATTATAAAACAGGTTTGTCTTATTGTCTAATATTTTTAATGGGAGTTCACCGCACAAACGCGTTTTAGAGACCAGCGCTACTGGTTCCATCGTCTGCCTGCCTGTTAGTTAATTATTATTATTTTTCAGATAGCCGCAGAGGTATTTTCAATAAGTTTTGAGAATATGTCAAATACGGCAAAGCATCGTGACTACTATAAATATCAGTTTATACCAAAACGCGACAGAATTAGCATCGTATCTGCCCTGACTGAAGAACGCACAGTTACGTCGAAACAAGCTCACTCTATATCGGAATATGTTTTGCATACAAAGTGGTAGATTTTTTTTATTCATACAATTTGAACTCTATTCAGTCCCAATTTAAATATCCACGTTTAGAGTTCAAATCACGTAATGTCTACCAATAATACTTACGTATCGGTGTTATCTGGTATTCCTACTTGTGTTCCGTTACATTATATCTGAGGACGGTTCCAGCTGAGATTCTCATAACTGTCGCCTGAGTCATCTCGACAAGACGCCCACCTCAAACAACTTGTACGTTAACACCTCAAAACATTACTTTTTTAATTATATTTTGGTGGAAATCAAACGTTTTGTGGTGTGACATTGTTAACAAATCTGCAGTTTCTTGAGCTAATTATAAATAAAATAAATTTGGAAGAAGACGCAGGAGACGCCCGAGGAAGTCATGGGATGGAAGATCAAGTGGATCAAATACTTGTGTCGGGCCATGTCAGAAGTCGGAATAATAGAAGAGAATGTATAAGACGATGTATGAATGTGAATGAACAATAAGTGTATCCCAAGATCGAGTTGTTTGTTGGTACATCCATTCTACCCACCCCTGCGTGGAAACGGCGTGATGGTTAGTTAGTTAAATTTGTTTCGTATTTAACTTTCCAAAGGCGTTTGACTGGGTATAGTACCGAGGATTTTCAAGAAAACTGCCATCTTTCAAACTGCCCGCATCGCAGTGTAGGTACGTGAATTTTTAGGGACACGATTCAAATTAAATAAATGCTGGCGTCCCACAGGGATCTGTTCTGCCTCCACCTTTATTTTTTGCCAGTCCGAGACTTTTGATCTTGTATGTCCATAAAGCTTGTCTGTAAACTACCATCTTACAAACTTACCGCATCCTCGTGTATACGGATTGCTGAATCCAACACGAAAACAGCACCCGATGATGAAAATATCACCTCAAGAACGCTTTACATAGCGAGAAAACAACTCTAGGCTATAATTAAATTACCTTAAAATACTGGCATTAAACGAGACTTTGTAAACAAACTATACTGCAAACGCGCAAAATTCTAACTTCTTTTCTGAAGTGCATTTTGTTAACCTGCGATAGCTGAAGACGATGCAGATTTAAGATTCGATTATCGCGACTCGGTGTTTAGAAATCCAAATTTAGTAATTGTAATAATAGACAAAGCGATGACCGTTAAATTATGACATACTAGCTGATGTGTACCTATCTAAAGTAACTATCTCTAAACAAATAAACTATTTAATTTTATTTCATTCCAAACATTTATATAGTATATTTGCGCACGTTCCAGAGTGGAAGAAACTCTCTGTATCGCCCTGGTGAAAGACCACCATTCAGAATTGAAACGTTGCTTGAAATGGCTTTTAGCCGTGTTTGGTGACCAGGTCTGAATAGCCAGGTATTTCCCCACCTTCCTCTTCCCCTTCTCCTTCCCCTCCCCAATACCTTCAGCCTCACAACATTCCCCAATTGGGGATGCCATAGTCGCACTGGCTCTAGACGGTTGGGAGCAGTTGTGGGACTCTTGTGAGGTATTCATATAAAAAAAACATTTATTTTTTCAAAACATATCTAAATAATGGAGTTCTTATGTAGGTACACCTACTTGTGTTTTACATTTTGAAAATACTCTACCCAAAAAAACCTTCTTCTTTTGAATATACAATCTGTAGCTAACCAGAGTGTTATATCTATGGGCTAACCTAAATAAAACATGGCGCGTTCAATGTTTTTTTTACTAATTTTAAAACGTTATACGAGTAGCAACAGTTTTACATGTTGCATTTCATTCAAACTACTTTCTACACCTTCTCGGCACTAGTAAGAACAAACTGTGCTATTTTCAGCGAAACCGGTCCAGTGGTTTTCGAGAACATCTAGGACAAAGAAACAAACAATCTTACATTGATTTTTATATATACGAGTATATAGATTAGAAGTCGCGGTACTAGGACACTGAATGCAACTTTGTCTGGCGCCGCAGCGCGTGGAGAAACGAATGTGAAGAGCTCAGGTCTGGAAACGGGAAGCACAACCGCAGACTCCTTTAATAGCTAGATATACCGGGGTCCAAGTCTGTATCCACGCACTGGGGACAAAGTCTGTATGTTTTGCGTTAGCTAACGCGAGTTAAATCGGCCGAAAACAACCCACCTTGATAGTTCGTATTGCGCTAACAAGCTAAAGTTTGCGTTTACGTTAGGAGACAAATCCGTAACGCAAACGCAAGAAACGACGATGCGTTTATGAAAACTATCATAATGTGTTGTTTATGGCCGATTTAACTTGCGTCAGCTAACGCAAAAGATACAGATTTTGTCCCCAGTGCGTGGAAATAATGACGTTACGATTAGGTACCGGAACAGTGGGAATAATATTTGTGTCAAATTGATAAAATTGCACGTTCTTTGGGTTTTGTACTGTGTGACCGTTCTGACGGTACAGAGTTGCGTAGCTATTTAATTTGCAGATTATTCAATTATAAACGACGTGTCACTTTCGACGATCTCAGACTTGGTTTGGAAATCATCTCCTTATAACATTATTAATTTAATTTAACGACGTGATATCAACTTTCACTTCTCGCCGCGATGATCCGATGCATTTATTACATATTTTTATTGCATACACGCGTAATAGTTACTAGTTTAAACGTAATTTTTTGTCGTTTTGATTATACGTATTTTTTATAATCACACAAGTATAATCTTATCGTTTATTTATTTATTTTTTTGTGATGCGAGGTTCGCTAAATACATTTATTTATTTATACTCCTGAATAGGGCTTTTACATAAAGTGTGCATTGGAGAAAATCGGTTTTATATATGAAAAATAATAATAAATCTAGATGTCATTATAAAGTAGGTACGCAATTATATTAGTAACCGGATAATTCGGCAGTGATAAATCAGTATACTCTTGAAAAATGAAGTCATGAAAAATGATGAAAAAAAAACTTTATTATTTACTTTACACATATAAACTCTTGTGTACATTCCTGAAGAAGGTCGAGTTCAACCGAAACCGGTCGAATGCAGAAATACTCGTATATATAAATAAAATAATGTGACTTAAAACAAAAACATTTTTAATTTAAATTATAATGTCAAGCCACAAAGTGATTGCTTCCTTCGATAAAAAAAACTTTGTTAAGTAGGTTAGTTTTTTTTTTCATTATTTTAAAGACTATATCACTTTTCCGATTTATTATTGTGTCGAATCGTCATGGAACCAATTAAATTATGCACATTAGATGTGAGAAAACTTCCTAATTCTTTTCTAATTTTATCGAGCTTGATGTGTAATGTTTACGCACATATAGCACAAAAAAAACGGTTCTTGAGTTAGTAAAAAAAACATTACGATCTTTAGAAACAATTGATCGTCATTGTTTTTGTGTTTAATTCGTAGAACTTCACTTAATTATTATTATTTTTTTAATTTAATGTAAAACAAATTTAATAATGTTATTATTAATATCCTAAAATATCATTAATTAATTAAGTAAGAAAAAATATTTATTCCCCACTTTTCAGTATGTCCACAAGACCTAAACAATATAACACATTTAAATAAGTCGATAGCAGTTACATAATTATAAAACAATTAAGAAAACATTGCCATTTAATGCCGGGAAAACAGATTTCAAAGCACCTCACAGAATAGAGAATCTATATATTATCACAATTATTTTCACAGTAAATTGATTTCACCGGTAATAAATCATTTTAGGCACCATTAAACTTGAAATGGATGGGGGTAAATATAATTATGTAAATAAGTCGTCTCAACGTGGTAAACGCAGTTAGAAAATGGCCTTAAACGCCGAAACTAACCACAATAATAAAAAACTAAAGTACATAATTTAATAACATTGTATAATTAAATTAAGATTTAAAAAAAAAAAACAACAACAATGGTAGTCTATAACGTTTAAAAAAATCACTAATACGCAGAGTATTATATTATACTAGCTGGGGTAACTAGTCCCGGCTTCGCTCAGGACAACATTCGAGAGTGTTCGGGGTTTTTCCCCAATGATGTTCTCGATACCCTATTCCCGAACATTCCACAACATTCCAGAATGTTCTGGGATGCTCTGGAATGTTGTGGAATGCTCTCGAATACTTATTTTTGTTATATATATTGATTAAAATTAAGATCATCGAACCTTTTAAAATTTTCCAAAACCTTCTAGACTCACCGCCACACTCTGCCACTCATTTCTGAAAGCTTCTAGAACTTTCTCCTTCATAACTTCCTAGAGCATTAACGAACCATCCAGAACATCATGGAACCTTCTTGGCACACCAACATACTCCACCATTCCGGAAGACTGTTCTTGAAATTTCTAGAGGGCGAAAGCTCCAGCCCTTATATCTTCAAAAGCACGCCCTTTAGGTAAAAACGGGAACCCTCATCCTCGAGGGGGATAGAGATCTACCACACCATATAATCCATTGATCGTACCGGGATTTGTTTCTGACTTTCTTTTATAATATATATTGATTACTAGATTACTAATATATATTGATTATTACTATATATTTATTTGTTGAGGTTGCCAGGCTGTGTTTTTTTATGTTAATTTTTATACGAGTATATTAAAATAATAAATTCATACTTCACGGGTATGCAGAAACGATGGATCGCTTCACTTAATAGTCCCGACACATACTCCTTGCTTCATCCTACATTTATCTTTTCTTACATACTCTTCTTATTCCTACGCAGATGTGATCTGTCTTAGTTATTTCATTCATTTGATCTTGTCATGTCTTCCTAAAACGTTTCCGACTCCTTCATTTATCCATTTGCACGTCATATATTTTCATGGATCTCCTTTCTAGGTCCATCCGCTCTACTTAATACAAACCATCTAAGCCAAACGTTTTTATTCTTAGGGTCAATTTTCAATGGACATAGTTAACTTTGCAGTCGGTGGCGTCGCTAACGTACCTATTATAAACTTCCTTTTATGTGGATACCGCACAGTAGTCTCAACTGTTCGAAGCTAATGGGACTATGGCATGCCCTATTCAGGTGTGTTGTGATGCTGAAGGGTATGGGGAGGGATGGGAACGAGGAAGGTGTGGAAGTATCTGGCTATTCAGATCCGGTCACCAAACACGGCTAAAGCTATTTCAAGCAACGTTTCAATTCTGAATGGCGGAATTCACCAGAGCGATACTGAGAGTATCTTCCACTCTGGAACGTGCCGCAAATATACTATGTATTATTTTTTATGAATTAATTATCTAACAACACAAATTAATTAAATAAAAAACCAAAAACTAGGTACCTACCTAAAGTATGAATTTCATAATAACTTAAAGCTAAATTTTTAGACGTCATATCAAACTTTTTTCGGTCAAAGTCGGGGTTTTCAAATAGAATTTCGTCAGGCAATTTTTTTTGTATTTCGTAAAATTTCGTAACCAACGAATAAATTAATCACAGAACGCTCAAAAAAGTGCCGCGGGCGAAAAGTATTCATCCCCAGGTTCATCTTCTCCTTCGTATGATGGAGGAGAGTTGGTGGAGGTCATAGTGGGATGCTGAGGTTATTCAGTCAGTAGACGGCATCGGGAGTCACTTGGTTCAGCACAGATGTGCCATAGGGAAACTGATAAAGGGGACATTCTTCTACGATGTTCTGTTCTGTTCTGTTCTGTTGTTTGAATATGTTCACATTCACAAAGTACGGAATCCTTTAATCCCCTAGGTCAAACCAATAAATGCCGTAGTTTTTTATTGATATCAAATTTTTAAGAACATCTATAAAAATGTTTGCAATTTTGTGTGGCTGAATCAAAATAGTTACTTCTATGTTTTCAAAAATTACGTCTTGTACCCCGATAACATGGAACCTATTCAAACAAAAAATTACAGTGCTTATAATGAAAGTGCTACAGGCGAAATAAAATCTCTTCGCCCATGTTCAAACCTGTAAATTAATGCTGTTGCTGCCAAATGGGTTGCATGAAATGACTCGCGAGTCGCATCACTGATCGAAACAAAAGTGAAAAATAAAAATGTCCATACTAATCCAAAAACAGAATGCGCACGTGACGTCAGATGTTCCAAATGCAATGGTACCAACATAACAAGGTGTTTCGATGAGATGATTTTTTATTCACTTTTATATATTCAGAATCGGCGTTTGCTGACCTATATGAATACACATTTTTAAAGCCATTATACATTTCACTAGAGTTCCTCATTGGTAAAGTTGCAATGGGTCTATAAAGCAGTATGCCTATACGTGTTTAACCATTGCGTTCCTTCAACTGTAAATACAATAATTTTATATAATCATTGTAGAAAATAATATTAACATAGCCCAAATGAAACATGAAAACGGAAAAAAACGACAGAAAATCATACCTCAAATTCAAGATTTTTAAATATTATTCTAATAATATGGGATTAAAAATGGAGAATAATATTTACAAATCTTGAATTTGAAATATGATATCGATGAAGATGACATAAATTGAACTGGTCTCATTAGCTAAATTGTTTAAGCGGTTGCCCCGGATAGGCAGAGGACCTGGGTTCGAGTCCCAGATGCGACTGAAATCTTTTTATTTTCTGTCGTTTTTTCCGTTTTCATGTTTCATTTGGTTTATGTTAATATTATTTTCAACAATGATTAAATATTAAAATGAAGTTTTTAAATCTCAATAAAATAATTAATTAAGGTCCTGCCGCCAAGAACTCCGTTGTAACCTCTCTTTCTGTTACACGCGTCACGTGTAAATAGGATAGTTTACAACTGAGCTATCAGCGGTACACCTCAACCAACATGTAAATAAACCCTCAAATTGAATAAATAAAAAAAAAATAATAAATCACGCAGTCAATTCGGTGTTTGGTATAAAATATATTCTTAAATAAATGTTGATATTTAGGTAATGCATTCTGAAAGAGGGATTCGTCCTGTGAACGCACGGTGCATGGATCTGACCGAAGCGAACATTGTATGGCAGGACGTAGCCGTGTGGCGCTCTCACTGCTCTGCCCGCCCTCATGGGGACATATCGGGATGGCATGACGTTCCAGTTATTCATAAGCACCAGCTCGACACATAGGTACAATCACCTTTTTAATAACCACCTAAACTAACCCAACCTTTTCACACTTGCCGCGTTTTTAGGTTACCTAAAATGTCTGTACAAAAGTATGATAAAAAAAATCTTCTAAAAATACTAACTTGGTTTGGGAAATCGGAAAAAAATGTGTCACGGAACGTCACATACGATGGACTTCTTTAGTAACCTTATTTATGTAGGTACTAATTTTACCCTTTAAAGGCTTCATGGCGCTTGATGGAAATGACGTTGCTAGCTAGATGTACAAATTTTATGACGCCAGAGCTCGCCGCTCTACAGTTTTTGCTGCATTTATACTTGTGGTTTTAATATGGCAGATCGGGTGTTCCACAATACGAGGTTTGTTCAAAAGAAAAGGTCAATTTTGAATTTTTGCCGGCTGTGTACATTCGATTATCGATTTTTTTTGTTATGTTGGTACACATATGTTTATCATATGTTAGCATTATCAGCCATTTTGGATTAGTGGTTTGTTTTTGACAACTGGAAAGGTTAGTCGGGTTTTTGTGTGTTCTTCGATTTTTTACTTTTGAAAAAATGGATCAAAGAATATGTATTAAATTTTGGGTTAAAAATGGAATAAAGTGCTCCACGCACTTAAAATATTGACTATCGCATTCGGCGAGTCTACTTTCTCTCAAAAAAGTGGGAAGTTGCAGAGGATGTTGGCATATCAATCGGCTCATGCCATGCAATTTTCTCGGATGTTTTGGGCATGAAAGTTTTTTTCCGAAATTGCTAAATTTTGAGTAAAAACAACGTCGCATTAGTATCGCTCAGGAGTTGTTGAATGACGTCAACGACGATTCAGATTTGCTCAAAAGGGTCATAACTGGTGATAAAACGTGGATATATGGTTATGACGTCGAAACCAAGGCCTAATCATCCTAATGGAAGCGGCCAGAAGAGCCAAGACCGACAAAAGCACGCCAAGTTCGATTAAAAGTGAAGGTTTTGCTCACTGTTTTCTTCGATTACAATGGCGTGGTGCATCATGAGTTCTTGCCAACAGGTCGTACGGTTAATAAGGAATACTACAAGGAAGTTATGCAACGTTTGCGTGAAGCAATGCGGCTCGAACGAACGGAATTGTGGAAAATCAAATCATGGATTTTGCATCACGATAATGCACCAGCTCACACATCAATGCTTCTCTCAACCACCGTATTCACCAGATTTGGCTCCCTGCGACTTTTTCCTATTCCCGAAACTGAAGACACTAATGTAAGGAACGCGTTTTGCCACAATTGATGAGATAAAGTCAGAATCGAAGAACGAGCTGATGACCATACCGAAAAGCGCATTCCAGAAGTGCTTCGAGGATTGGAAGAACCGCTGGCATAAGTGCATTATATCTGACTGGGATTAATTTGAAGGGGAGAAAATGGATATTGATGAATAAATGAATACTTTTCGAAAAAATTCGAAATTCACCTTCTCTTTTGAACAAACCTCGTATACTCGTACACCACTAAATACTGCTGGAGGCCTATTCCGGTTCTTTTTAAGGATAAGACATCGTCCTTATCCTTAGGCTTAAAGACTTTTTGCTTAACTGCGATTCCGGTTCTCTCGGATGACAGCTGTCATTCAGCGAATGACATTCTTTAAAACTATCGATATTTGCGTAGTTTTAACAAAAGAAAAACTTAATATTATCACACGTATTGACGCTAAGCGTTATAAGCGATTTATTTGTCCTATAATAGTGCTAAACGAAATTGCTGTTTGTAAAGTAACTATGCCAAAAGCCCAAAATGTCAGATTAAAGTGATTTAAATTCTGAAAATCAATATCAACTACAAGTGTAAAGTAAGTAATAATAAAGTACACGTCTTAAGTATGTGTGATGCCCCTATAATTTTAAATAATACTGTGATAATTAAATTACAAATTCCTTTAAAAATGTATTGTCATTGACTTGTAATCGGAATCACAATTAAGCAAAATGTCTTTAACCCTAAGGATCAAGGCAATGCCTTAACCTTAAAAAGAACCGGAACGGGGCCGCTGGACTTATGAAATTAGAGAATTATGAAAAAATCTGACCCTATTCAGTCTTTCATTAATATGAAAACACATTTGGTTTTGTATCCTTTCCAAATTATTATCGCTGTGTATGAATAATATAACGGTACGTACCTACCTATCGGGAATTCCGCACGCGTCCTGGGAAATAGGTGCTCAGACTTGAAAGACGTTTGCTGTGCTACCGAAATTATATAGACCGGCCAGTGCATCCGCATTGGATAGGCTAGTGAAAGTTGTACACAGTGACTTGTTACTGATGCGAAATGTTGAAAGCACAGAGGACACAAACACACATTTATTTATTGCTAGGTGCTAGAATCACTCTGCTGTTTTCACTCTTCAAAACTGAGCGAACCAAAGCGATACGAAAACATTTAATGATTATTATTGTTTTTGTTTTTAATTCGTTAAACTCCATTTTTTTTTTTTAGAAACTTAATGTAAATCAAATTTAATAATGTTATTGTTAAGATCTGCGAATATTTCAGTTTTTTTTTTATTCTGACAGCTGTTCAAATTGTGGTAAATCCACATTGCGACGACTCATATGATTTTATTTACTCCCACCCAATTGTAATTTGGACGATGTTTAAAATTATTTATTACCGGTAAAACCGATTTAGTTGATTTAATGATATTTTTTATTAATTGTATTTGTGGGTTTTTGTATTTTTCGATGCTTTACTGTGCTGGTTTATCGGTTGGTTATGTGGATATTTTCAGATTTGTGCATTCATGCCATGTTTTTTTCGCAGTCTCCGTTTGCCGCTATTGTAAATTAACAACTTTAGGGTCCTGTAAGTTATAGTAGTATCCCTGAGATTTTACATAAACAGTTTTGTGAACTATTCTCAACAGTTGTTGAAATAAAAGAATCTTTAATGGTATGATAATATAGATCAGTTATTCCCTGCGTGGACAACGTCGCCCACCAGCGGGGATTTAAGTTTCTTATCGCAACCGGTAAGTTATATAAAAAATACAATATATTATGGTGACTCTAATATGTACAGTATTTTTTTATAAGTTTAACATTTTATTCCATTTCATATTCCGCATGTACACCCGTTAACATTTAAAAGCATTACGTGCTGAAAATGTTTTCTTCTAAAATATTTAAACGCCATCTGTGATCGCGTTTCACGTTTAGTTTAAGCGAAGATATATTAATGTCTGTATCTCAGATTGAAGTCAAGATATATTAATATCTGTACCTCAGCTTGAAGTCAAGATATATTAATATCTGTATCTCAGATTGAACTCAAGATATATTAATATCTGTATCTCAGATTGAACTCAAGATATATTAATATCTGTCTCTCAGATTGAAGTCAAGATATATTAATATCTGTCTCTCAGATTGAACCTCAAGATATATTAATATCTGTCTCTCAGATTGAAGTCAAGATATATTAATATCTGTATCTCAGATTGAACTCAAGATATATTAATATCTGTCTCTCAGATTGAAGTCAAGATATATTAATATCTGTATCTCAGATTGAACTCAAGATATATTAATATCTGTCTCTCAGATTGAAGTCAAGATATATTAATATCTGTATCTCAGATTGAACTCAAGATATATTAATATCTGTATCTCAGATTGAACTCAAGATATATTAATATCTGTCTCTCAGATTGAAGTCAAGATATATTAATATCTGTCTCTCAGATTGAAGTCAAGATATATTAATATCTGTATCTCAGATTGAACTCAAGATATATTAATATCTGTCTCTCAGATTGAAGTCAAGATATATTAATATCTGTCTCTCAGATTGAAGTCAAGATATATTAATATCTGTATCTCAGATTGAACTCAAGATATATTAATATCTGTCTCTCAGATTGAAGTCAAGATATATTAATATCTGTATCTCAGATTGAACTCAAGATATATTAATATCTGTCTCTCAGATTGAAGTCAAGATATATTAATATCTGTATCTCAGATTGAACTCAAGATATATTAATATCTGTCTCTCAGATTGAAGTCCATATATATTAATATCTGTATCTCAGATTGAACTCAAGATATATTAATATCTGTCTCTCAGATTGAAGTCAAGATATATTAATATCTGTATCTCAGCTTGAAGTCAAGATATTTTAATATCTGTATCTCAGATTGAAGTCAAGAAATATTAATATCTGTATCTCAGATTGAAGTCAAGATTGATTTTTATATATGTTTTACGAAAATTGATGATTTATGCTGTATCTACATAGAATTATAAAAACGCTTACCCTGTCTTAAAATTTCATGTCCTTGGAACAACAAGGTTCTATCTGACTCGGTAATGTTATGCGACAATGAACTCTAATGTAGTACTCTCTAGAGCCGATCATCGCATGACATTGCTGTGTCAGATAGAACCCTGTCGTTCCAAGGGCACGATTTAAGGAAGTTAGGTCACCATCAAAGGTCGGATATCCTCACAGTTAATTTAGAAGCGTGTGTGTGCTAATGCGGATGGATTATATCACAATTTTCCCATCGAACAATTTAAAAATGTGTATTCTAATCAATTTGTTTACTAATCAATCTATTTACTTATTAATATTTACTTATTATTATATGTGTATTATTATATGATTATTACTATTTACTGATTATTATTTACTTATTATTATTTTTCATTTACTTATTAATATTTACTTATTTTTATTCATTTACTTATTACTATTTACTGATTATTATTTATTTACTTATCATTATTTACTTATTTTTATTCATTTACTCATTACTATTTACTGATTATTATTATTAAATTATAAAGCCGTTCATCTCAACACAGGACTGTCCCGGTGAAATGAGTGGCTAATATTTTTGTTTTTGTTTTTCAAACTTATGAATAATTAAATTTATGTTCTGTTGTTCAATACGCATCAAATACCAGTCACCCTGTGTTGGCCGAATGTTCCGTTGTTGACTATCAACTTTCTTGCATCTTTCCGGATGCCGTTCAAAATGTCAAAGCCGTAACATACTTAAGCTTAATGCTTCGTAAAAATGTAAATCCCATTAGGTCACCTTCAAATTGCTTCTGTTTATTTTTCTTACCTTTTTCCTTTTTAATCTCGCTTAATAACCTGTTCAGGTTGGCAATCTCCGTGGTTGAAAGGTAAGAACTGCGACTTTTGGCTCAGATGAGATTTGCCCCATTCACCGAGCAAACTGAACGACCGGTCTTTTAAATCTTGCTCAAAGGCGCCAACTCTGCGACGCTGAAGCTATGGTTTCCTAAGAAAGCGGTGCTGCTATTATATAGCGGCTGCGATATGTCGTGACGCGGAGGCCGTAACAAGACAGCCGTCTTAACGGTGACCAGAGATGTCAAGTTAGACGGCGGACACAGTGACGTTTTGCAGTGGAGAATGGATGATCTAAAAAGCATTATTAGTATATTTGAAAGGTGAGGAGTCATCGGAAGACAAGAACTATTATTTGGAGGAGAGTGAGATGTGTCAAAATCATAGAGTGCATTTTAAATTTTAGTGCATCGCCAATACGTATTAGAAACGAGTCTGAACTCTACAACTTTACCCAGCGCCTATTGTATTGCATAATAGTATATCATTATAATTAACATAATATGTGTACTCAAATATTAAACAAAATTATAGTATACTTATATTTTATATAGTCCTGATATTACTTCATCGATTTTGTTAACCTGGACTTTTCTATAGTCTTTGCTCTTCACATTATATAAAGCTCCACGATTTCTTACAAAAACAATACAAATTTCGTCATTTTCGCTGGTCCAAAACACGTTTGCATTCTTTTTTTTTTAAATGTTCACCGCTACACGAGAAAAAACGTTCCATATCTGTTTGTCACCGCCATGACGGCCGTCATGCAAATAGCGGCACCGCGATCAATACTCTAGGATACCTACGCCATCCGTTTTGTATAGACAACGTTCTAGTGACGTCATCCACCGCCGCATTACGACCGCTAGATAACAGCACCGCTTTCTTTAGAGCTTTAGCGTACAAAGCGTTGAACTGACACGTCCGCATAGTTTCTGTGGGTCGACGGACTGACAGCGGAGCCAAAATTGTAACTTTGTTTACAAAGGTGCGATAAATATAGTAAACAATCTTATGTATGCATTCCAGAATGTAAGATAAAACATGTATTCACACTAAATGTACAATAATATTGACATTTTATTATTGAGTGTTTAAATTGTGACGGACGTTCTGTCTATTAATCTTTTCATCAAATGGTATTGAGAAATTCTTCGCCATATCTGCCAGGTATTTTGTGGGTTCAGCTTTGATTAGTAAAAACGGACGTAAATTACGTTCATTTAATCCGGGCCTCTTAAAGTCCCGCATCAACAAAACCCTTCCTACACCCCCCTCCTTAACCCGCCCAATCGGGTAGCGATATAGTTCCCCTGTATGTGCTCTGTACATGCATGCAGGGGCGCTCTTGAGATGTGTTACAAAAAAATATCCCCACGTTGGTTGTAAAATACCACCGTTTTTGCTGGAAAAATCCATTTCTTCCAAAAATAGCGCGAATTTCGTCAAAAATAACGCCAGTTTCACCGAAAAATAACACTACTTTTCCTAAAAATAACGTGAATTTTTCAGTTCTCTACTGATTAGTATCAATATACTAACAGAAGCGTGGAAGAGAAAGGTTGTGAAGTAATAATAATAATAACAAAGCATTTATGTAGCGCAGTTTTGTGTTATTTCACTTAAAATGCGCTTTGCTATAAATATATGTACCTGGCTACTTAGATCTGGTCACCAAACAGGGCTAAAGTCATTTCAAAAAACGTTTCAATTCTGAATGGTTGCTTCCATTCTGAAGTTTTTTTTTTTTCCATTTTGAAGGTTTTCACCAAGGCGATACTGAGAGTATCTACCACTCTGTGTGTATTTAACGAAGAATTAATGGAATTCCATATATACCTCATTAAATCCGTTGTGTTATATATCATTCTATAAAATTTAACATAATCCGACTGACTGCTGCAAACTTGACCAGTGCAGAATTCTCTCACGCCAAAGTCGTTCATTTAAATGAGGTGATATCTATCGAACAAGATTAACACTTCAAACGGAGCTGATACATGACTGCATTACCAAATAATACGTAGAGATGCCCTAACAAGCAAGGGGAAGAAACCAAAATAAGAGGGGCGGGGGGCGAGCTATGAGTGCCGCCAATTTACGTAAAACAGTAAATAAGTAAAAAAAAGTTCGGCTCCGTTTACAAAAAACAATTTTGTTGGAATATTTTGTTTGACCCTTTTTATAAGTGTTTCGTAATTTGCTTACCACAGTCAAAATCACGCGAAATATACGTTGATGGCTGTGTGAACTAAACTGGTGCCAAAATGGGTGTCACGTGACCATTGCCTCCAGCCGTCGAATTCATTCTTAGCGCCAGTCTATTGATTCTGACGTCAGTGATCATGAACAAATCATGCTCGACAATTACCCGTACATTGTTTTCTCATCGATTTATTTCTGTTGCTAAGCGTTTATCTTATATTTTCTCCGCGTAACTTAACTGTGTGGGGGAATGTGGGAAGCGATCACCCACTAATTGGTAGCGTTATTTTATCTTATGATGATGATTCTACCGGTTTTTTGCAGTTGGGCTCTCATGCGCCCGTTTTTGTTCGACACGTCTTCTAAATAACAAAATATTCTATTATTAAAGATAATATGTTCTTAAATGAATTAAAAATATATACATTTAGTATTCACCACTTCACATGTTATGCATTCATATATTCCTGACGATGAAAGCATCGCTTTCGAAACATGTAGATATCAATGTATATTTATAAAGTGCTGAGTACTAAGTATATATTTTTTAATTAATTTATTAATAACTAGCTGGGGTAACCGGCTTCGCTCAGGACAACATTCGAGAGTGTTCTGGAATGTTCCACAATGATGTTCCTGATTCCCTATTCCCGAACATTTCACAACATTCCAGAATGTTCCGGGACGTTCTGGAATGTTGTGGAATGCTCTAGAATACTTTTTTTAATAATATTTATTGATTAAAATTAAGATTATCGAACCTTTTAGAACTTTCCAGAACCTTCTAGACCCACCGCCACACTCCGCCACTCATTTCTGAAAGCTTCTAGAAAATTTTCCTTCCATAACTTCCTAGAGCATTAGCGAACCATCCAGAACATTCTGGAACCTTCTTGGCTCACCAACATACTCCACCACTACTTCCCGAACTTTTTACAGATTTATCGAACCTTCTAGAACTTCCCGGAACCTTCTAGACTCACTGACACACTCCGCCACTCATTTCTGAAAGCTTCTAGATCTTTCTGCTTCCATAACTTTCTAAAGCATTTACGAACCACCCAGAACATTTTGGAACCTTCTAGACTTACCGACATACTCTGCCACTTATTTCTTAAAGCTTCTAGATCTTTCTCCTTCCACAATTTTCTAAAACATGCTGTCTCACTGTTCCTTTATTCTATGCTATGTTATGTTTTGCTTCATTATGTATGTATATATGCGAGCGCTGAGAACCAGAGAGGCTTATATGCCTTTTGAGTAATTTTAATAAAAATGCTTTTGTAGTTTTTGAGAATTTTGTTAATCCTTTAATTTCAAGGGTCCGTTTTGATTTCGCTGATGCCAAACAAACTTAAGCGACAAATAAATTAATTTGTTATTTTATGGCACCTAAATAATAAACTTTTCTTGGTTATTGATTTATTTAAGTAACAACATAATGCGCACTGAAAACCAACGTTTTTATTTCAATAATATCTCAAATATTAACAACAGTTTTTCAAACATTTCTCCTCTGTTCCCATTATGGTTTAAAATGCAAGAAAACTGTGTTTTTTTTACAATTCTTAATTTCATTTTATTTTCCATGGTCCATGATCCTACCTACACGTGATTGTCGAGTAGTGAAACTCGTGTTTTGTAGACAAAAATCGTTAAATATTAAGATACTAAAAGCGCGCGATTTCACCAACTGTTAGTTCAAACTAATTAGGCCGTTGAGTTCCTATGGCACATACTTTATTACAGATTCCGTCTATGACATACAATTAACACGATGTTTTCTGAACTTCTCGCTGCAATATTATTGACTGTTGAGTCTGTGCGGCACGACGATATTACAGTTGTCTATAAAACTTCATACAGTTCTCAGCGCCTCATATATAAGCAAATATAATGTTTAGCTCTAACAATGTACTCTGTTACTTATTATATAAATCAACACTATGTATTTGCTCTACCATTGTTACTACAACAAATAGTTAACACAACGGTATTATGTAATTTTTATGTAAAATCCCATTAGACCGTAAATAAACAAAATATTTCTTATTAATTTTACTGATTAATTAATTTTACACCGCTAAGTAATTTAATATTTATTGAAGAAACGTATATAAATAGTTCATATTAGTGGTGGGCGAAGCGGCTCGGTTTAGTGATCCGGATCACTAAATCGGCTCTCTGTAAAGACAATCCACATGAAAAAAGTATCGTGTAAGAGCGTCTTAAGGACGTCCTTAGGAAGGGTAAGGGAGCGAGGGAGAGGGCATGGTGCGGGAGGTCGCGAACCGTCGTTCAAACGAGCCGGATCACCGAACCGGTAAACTACAAAGAGCTGATTTAGTGATCCGGCTCACTAAACCGAGCCGCTTCGCCCACCACTAGTTCATATATTATCCAGTCACTACTTTCTCCATTCATCTGCTGTACGTCTCTAAACTATTCTGTTGTCCCTTTCTCAATCTTATTTATCACGCTTACCTTGTATTATTTTCGGATTTCATAATTTATAATACAGTCATATCTAGTTTAATCAATTAAAATTTAAAACATCTTTTCACATGCATCAATGTGAGATAAGGAAAATTTTCTGAAACTCCATTTAAAGTAAGAAGGAGAGGTTTCAACGGAGCTTACAGCGGTTTAGATCGGTCAAAGGGTGTATTAATATCATATCAATGAATTGGTTCACAGAAATTGTATGTCCACAACCCATTATTTTTTTAGATATCTGAAATTCAAAGATTGAATGTATAAAAAATAGGTTTTAGCGTATTGAAATATGTAAATATCCCTGTAATTGTGGGATTTCGAAATAAAATATTACTTTAACACATTAAAATATTGATTCTTTTTAGTTGCGTCTAGCTTGTAACCCATTTTCGTCAAAAAGTGGAAATACAATATCTGTGTTCTAAGCCATCTACATACTCGTATATGCATATATATACATATATATATAGAATTGACAAATTATATTGAATTTTATGTAGATTGATTATAATAATTGTTTAATTTTACTGTTTTTCACCTGTGCAAACAACGTTCGCATATTGATTACATGAGAACACGTATGAATAAGGCAACTATTCTGTCTCGCCAAGTGCATGTTGCCGGCTGCACCGAAGGTCCCCTGACAACATAACAATAAGGAGACGTTGCAGTTCTGTTGCACCTGAAATAGGCTGCCCTGAGCGGCGCTGAGTGCACTGTATGCGGTGCGAGGCGGATCAATGGATTCGCCAAGGACGTTGCTGCATTCAACCGCTTTTCAATGCAGTTGGGACCTTTATCCATTGTGAAGCCGTTTATTTATCAATTTCAGGGTGGATACACTCAGCTCGCAGGTGATGCCTATTGCCTGGTAACGTCTTATTATTTGAAATGTAGCTGTCGGAAATGTTTCTTTTTCGGTAGGTAGATAATAATAATATTTGTATAGCGCCGTTTTACTGAAAAAGCACCTCCAGGGCGCTGTACAAATATGTTTTTTTCTAATGCTCTATCTGATCACTATGGACAATCTATTATTACAACTCATAGCTAACAAATTGCATCCACCAGTTCATCTACTGGTAATACCAAACTATATGTGCAATAAATTTGACCAATGATCGTGATGCCGCATTAAAATATACATCTTAGATTCTTATATGTCTTATTCGCATCATTTTTAAACGCTTGTCTTAGGTTAGGTGTATGGTTACTAAACGCCTTTACTTCGTGGTATGTTGTTATGGGTGGATACCTACTCGTTTTTCAATCATCATCGTGAAAATCATCTAACAAGTTGTTAACTTTGAAAAACGTTTCGTATCATTTCAAGACATACGTGTATTGACACTTCAAATTAAAAATATATTTGTTTTACCTACTTAACTAACCATCGCGCTATTTCCATGGGTAGACGGAGGGGATATTGAAAGAAGGGTGAATGCAGGAAACTCCATTAACGGAGGACTGAACGCGGTTGGCGCAAACAAAAAGTTGTCCAAGGAAGCGAAGCTAGCAGTCCACAATGGAATGCTGATACCAACCTTGATGTATGGCGGTGAGGCATGGAACTGGCAGAGGAAGGATGAAAGTAGACTGAATGCTGTAGAAATGAGATCTGAGACGAATGTGTAGTAAAACCATGTATGATCGTGTGAAAAATGTTGAGATTCGTAAAGAATGCAAGGCTGATGTAAGCGTAGTGAGCAAGATTAAGAAAGGGACGCTTAGATGGTTTGGGCATGTAGGGCGAATGAACGAAGAAAGGAGTGTAAGGAGAATATATGACGCGAATGTGAATGGAAGAAGAGGCCGGGGACGCCCGAGGAAGACATAGCACGATCAAGTGAATCAAATACTCGAGTCGGGCCATGTCAGAAGTCGGAATAACAGAAGAGAATGTATGAGGCGTTGTATGAATGTGAATGAAGCAAGTGTATGCCAAGATCGAGTTGTTTGGCGGTCCGTCCTCTCTGCCTACCCCTGCGGAGAAACGGCGTGATGGTTAGTTAGTTAGTTAGTTAGACGA
This sequence comes from Halesus radiatus, assembly GCA_022606495.2. Classification (NCBI taxonomy): domain Eukaryota; kingdom Metazoa; phylum Arthropoda; class Insecta; order Trichoptera; family Limnephilidae; genus Halesus; species Halesus radiatus. Next base: position 24,274 of record JAHDVE020006382.1, read on the forward strand.
AGGGGATGGACCGCCAAATTCCATGATAAATCAACACATAAATCGGCACATTTTTTAAAAGTGATATAAAGTGATTAATATAATGAAAAAAAAACTAGCCTAAAAAACTAATCTAACCTTACCTAGTTAACCTTTATAAAAAAATTGTTATTATTTATTTTTTGCATATAAAATTTAAAAAATAAATAAACAGTGAAGTGGGTTTGGTTAGATTTGGACATTTTCGCGAAAGTTTGTGCATTGCGTTTTTGCCATGTCCCACAATTTAGATTAATTTTTAATTGTTATGTATTATTGAATATTGAAAAGTTATACAGGAAAATTTATCAATTTACCTTTTTTAGTCAGTTAAACACAACTGTCGAACCTGCGTATATTTTTAATAAATTATTTAAATCGAAAAGTAGTCTGTTTTTTTATCACGTCCCACTTCTACATTAAATTAAACAAAGTCTGATTTTGTAATTAATTTCGAGTGAAAGATTAAATTTGTTGTATTTTAAATGGGTTACATTATATGTTTTTGGAAAATATGTAGTTTAAAGCTGATTAGGGCTCCTTTAAGCGATGCAAGTGTCTCATTCATTTAATAAACTTATGCCCGAGTCCATGATATAAATATTGAATTAATTGATATTTTCCTGAAATCTTGCTCTCATTAACTCAATAATAGAATAAGGAATCTGCTGCGTTATAAAAAAACTCTTTATTTTCGTTAAAAAATAATATTACCATAATGTTAAACATGCATGGGCATTTTTATCAAAGTTTGTGCATGTTTGAAATTGTGGCGATATTATTTTTTCACTGAAATTAAGACTTAATTAACTAAATTATATAGCCAGCAGATTCCTCGTTCTATTAGTGAGTTAGTGAGAGCAATATTTCAGCAAAATGTTGATTAAGGCGATGCAATGGGAAGTAATGCAAAATCATGTGTTCTCGGCTTGAGAATTGGATGGCATACAAATATCATAGATGATTTAATTAAATACTGCAAGTAGAACACACCTTGACCTTTCGTTTAACCGGGAATTTTTTTGGTGTGAATACGATATTGTCGTATTCATTGTGGTAAATTAAGTTTTTTAGAATATGACCGTAAATTATGTCTGAGTTTTACAGAACAATAAAACACGCATTTCGGTGATGATTTTTTTGCGTAAATCGAAACATGCGGCCGATATTAAGCGGGAATCGCAATCTTGTCGCCACCTGCATAAGGAGCGCGTTTTTTCGTTGGAATTTTAGCCGATGGATCGCCTTAATACAATATTTATATAATTTTTATTACGAACTTGGGCATGATCTTTTTCCATTCCGTTGCCATGAATATTTTAAAAGCATGTCCAAACTTTGGCGAAAATGCCCGATTGATTTTAAGGGTGGTATTTTTTTGTTCATTCTATTGATGACTTTATATCGCCTTTAATAAGTGTGTTGATTCATATGTGTGTTGATTTGTCCGGATGGACCGTCACACATTCTGTTAGCACACGGACTTTCTATAGGTACATTAATTTATTGATTCATGCACTTTTGTTTTATGCCAAATCTTGACATGACCAGGGGCGCTATTCCCGTTCTTTTTAAGGAAGATTCCTTAAGTTTTTCCTTAGGGTTAAAGACTTTTTGATTAACTGCGGAATTCCGGTGAGACGAAAAAAAAAGTAAAAAGATCCTAAATAGATTCTCAAGAGATTCTCAAGAGATTATTTGACAACACAAATTGATGAAATATCTTCAAGTGAAATAAGATTTTGAACTAAAACTTTTTAAAACAATTACATTATGTTATTAATCATTTTTATTTTATTTTTAAATGCCATAAGTAGGCTTTTAACGAAGAATCACGTTTTATAAAAAGGTACCTACCCCATTAGATAGTAATAACCTTTTTTTGTCTCTAGTTCTAAAAGTGACATTTGAATTTGCGCTTGACGTGAATTGTCAAAGATGTCAACATCTATGTAATGTTTAATAATGTTTACTAGCCAATTATGTTTAAAGTAAATAATAACTTAATTGGTAAAATACTTAATATTGAGTTTTCCTCTTGTTAAAACATCGCAAATATTGAGTTTTTCTCTTGTTATAACATCGCAAATATTGAGTTTTTCTCTTGTTATAACATCGCAAATATTGAGTTTTTCTCTTGTTATAACATCGCAAATATTGACATTTTTGATGAATTTCGCTCGCTGAATTAAACTGACAGCTGTCATCCGAGAGAATCGGAACCGCAGTTAAGTAAGAAGGGTTTAACCCTAAGGAAAAAGTTAAGGAATCTTTCTTAAAAAGAACGAGAATAACGCCCCTGGTTCAATTATTTGATTTGCTCGATTGTGCCGTGTTTTCGCGTTCTCGATTTCTTCTAGTTCTTGATGTATTTTCACCGGCACCGTTGTGGGAAATTTGCGGAAGATTCTAGTTGTTGTTTTCAATAGAAAATGCAAAGGATCAGCTCGAGGTGAAAATGACATTTTAGGCAGAAAATATGCGATGCCAGAGCGGCGTTCTCTAGCAACGCACTTGACTACTCGATTTTATAGTATTTTGAACCACTACTAAAATATATTTTATTCGCTTGGTAAGGAAATAATTTATCTTAATATTATTCCAGCTTGTCGTTTCGTTGCCTGCAAACATATTTATTTAATCTGTGAAAAGGAGTGTCGCCATTGTGGAAGCATCATCAACATTTTTTTCTATTTTCAATTTTTTTTTTATATAAATACCGCACAAGAGTCCCAACTGCTCTCAATCGTCTGGAGACAGTGAGACTATGGCATCACCAATTGGGGAATGTTGTTAGGCTGAAGGTATTGGGGAGGGAAATGAGAAGGGGAAGAGGAAGGTGGGGAAATACTTGGCAATTCAGATCTGGTCACCAATCACGGATAAAAGCCATTTCAAGCAACGTTTCAATTCTGAATGGTGGTCTTTCACCAGGGCGATACTGAGAGTATCTTCCACTCTGGAACGTGCACAAATATACCATATATTATTTTTAAATGAATTAATTGTGAAACAGCACAAATTAATTAAATAAAATTTAATTGCGTCCGCCGGGATTTGAACCCGCGACCTTCGGATTCGTAGTCGAGAGCCTTACCCCTCGACCATGGAGGCCGTCAAATGCCATATTACTATATTAACTTAGGGATAAAATCACATTATTTTATTTTCATTGCGAAGAACACTTATTTAGCTTTATGAAGATATAATAAAACCATAAAAAATATCTTTGAATTTCTTTATTTAACTTTTTTATATAAAATGGGGAATAAATGTATAATTTCTCTGAACATATGTAGCTATGCTATATACGTACAATTTTGATAGTAAGACAGTCAATTTACAAAAACATCATTTTGCTAAACAACCGTGAGTAATTACGAAATTACTGTCAGCTAGCATAAGCCGCGCAATACTCCATTTTATGGCTGGCACACATTGGCGTGCAGTGCATAAAAGCTGAAAAGCTGTGCCTACCTTAATAACATTTTTTATGACAATGTAATGCTCGAGTTTAACAAAAAAAGATAGACGGAATGCCTTAGAATGTATTCAGATAAGTCAATTTTACTCTCATTTCACCCACGCATTGCAAAAGACACGTAGGTATCTTCATTTCTCGTGTTCGAGAAAACAATTTTGACGAATTAATTAATAATCCGTTTAAAATAGTGTTTTATTTTGTCATTTTGTTTTATGATAAATACATTTCTTAAGTGCTGTTTTAGCACATGTGGTCGTTTTGACAAAGAAACAAATCTAATAATTACAGTGAAATTAGATAAATTGAAGATGTGGTCGTTTTACACAATAAAGTTTGGTTTAAATGAGGTATTTTTGCATTACATGAGCGATTTGTTAACCTAGCCACAACCATCAGTAGAATATGCTAATAAAAACGGCATTTTTGAATGTCACCGAAATTTATTTATTTATTTGTAAGAAATAAACAGCTTTTAATGCAAATATATAAATACAAAGGAAGTTTAGCAAAATGTAACCCAACAAAGTTTCTTGTGCTAACAGTGGTTGAGTACAGATGTTTTATTAATGAAGCTAACAAGATAAATAAAAAAACTAAACAAGAAGGAAAGGGGGAGAGGAAGAGGAAGATAGGATCGGGACAGGAGATGCTCTTGATACATTTTATACTCGTCCATCAATTTGTGGTCGTATGTATTACTTCGATTCGATATTTTGAAAGAGTGTTGTGAAGAATGTCGATATTGTGAAATTGTGCGTCAATATATATATATATATATATTGCGCACAAATACGGGGAATTGGAGAATTTATCCCAAAATTGACCCTGTATTTTTTGAAATATTCAATGTTATGTAACTATAGTCAGAAAGATTGCAGCCTACCCTCAGTCATAGAGCAATGCACGCCACTGCACACTAGTCGCTGTATTTGGCGGGAATGTGGCAAACAAGAGATTAACCTATAAAGTCACAGCAGAATGCTCTATAAACAAATTATTTCGCTACAAAGTGTTCATTTCGTGCATTTTCATTGAGGCCGACAAAAATACAGGTTATAGATACTACAAAAAAAATTACACTGCAAAGAAATACAAATTATTTTGCTATTACTGTGAAATCATTGAATAATGTAACTTTTACTTGTTGGAAAGTTGAATGAATGCTGAGAAAAAGTCGACATCTACCTTATCTGTTGTTTTTATTTTGGTTGTTTATGATGAATTTTATGAATAGCACTTTGCGGTTATTTGCGTGGTCCCCCGAGCGTACATTTTTCAAACAATAGATCGTTGTACCTGCTGTTGATCGTTATCTTAGATCGGAACTGCGTGAGAAAGAACGAAGGAGGAAACACGTTGCTGTTAATGAAATATATTTTTTGAAGTGGGAAGATACAGAACTCCAAACTTATCACTGCAGAGGTGGCCAATGAAATTAACTAACAAATTAACGAAGAGAAATAAACGATTTTTTTGTACTGTTAACCCAGATTTTTTAACTTTTTTTTTTAAAATGAATGGAAAGCAAGTTTAATAATGTTGTTATTAAGTTCTGCAAGTATTATTAGATTTTATTATTGTGACAGCTGTTTTTGCTGCAGTTTGAAAATGGCCTTGAACGCCGAAACAGCTGTCACAATAATAAAAACTATAAATATTTGCAGAACTTAATAGTAACATTATTAAATTTTATTTACATTAAATTTTTAAAAAATAAATTAAATGGAGTTCTACGAATTAAACACAAAACCAATTAATCGGTAGGTAACCCAGATGTCTACAGTAGTGACGACTCAACACTATCTTAACAACTTTTCCCACAAAGATTTTCTAGTGTGTTTAATGTGCTCTTTACACGACACTTATTTCCGTACCGATCCCCATATGGAATCCATATCGCGACCAGTATGGAAAATCGAACGGTTAATTCTAAGGCATGATAACATGCATAAGTAGAAATATTCATTTGGCTACTGTTCGCCTTTGTTGCAAATTATATTGAATTATACATAGACAATGTTATTGTTGTATTTGTTTGCTAGACTTTTAAAATATTTTGTCGTTGTATTTTGTGAATACGATCTATACTGTTGATGTACCTACTATAATATATTTTAGGCCTGTGTCACTATTAAATTTATTTTTTATTATAAAATATGTAAAAGCTTCCTAAAGGGCTTATACAATATAATAAATAAATAATTATTTTCATTTCTTCAATGGATATAAAATTACTCTTAAAGGGAATGTTTTGTGTAAACCACTATTTAATTTAAATATCAACGTGTTTCGAAAGTGAAGCTTCCCTCATCAGGATACAAAGTATACTGGAAAATATATATATATATACATATATATGAGAGATGTTTCCGAAGGGAAGCTTCCCTCATCAGGGTACAAATTATACTGAAATATATATGTTGATATTTATGTATTATCAAATAGTGGTTCAGACAGAACATTCCTTATTCATTCAATTATTTTCATACCTACGATTTCATATAGATGATATATTTAGTTGCCATTAAAACGGAAATAATGTTTTGAGAAGGTACTTAATGCCAAAAAATGGTAACACCTTTAATATAACCGTAGATCATATTATATAATACGGAAGTATCTGTCACACAATATCGAAAAATAATTAAAAAATATATAGCGGTATTCATAATACCGAACAGAAACACACCCGTTCACAATCAGAAATAAACAGTCGAAATAAAAACAATGAGAGCTGTAAAATAGTGCGCGATAAACTGGACGAAAATATGTCTCAAAATAGAGCTATTCCTATTTGTCATTTGGAAACCATATGGAAAGGCGACCAGTGCGAAAAAAGGTCGTGTAAAGCGCCCATAAGAGTTTCTTCGTCTCGGGCGAACGGTTGAAGTCGGGTATGCCCGAGGAAGACGTGGCAAGAAATCAGAATAACAAAAGATGTATGAAGACAGTTGTGTGGCGATCCATACATTCTGCCCACCCCCGCGGTGAAACGATAGTAAATTCTTAGAACTTTTAATTTTTTGAAAATAGACGATTCGTGCAGATTGTCAACAATGACAACTCGAACACGAACGTTTTTGTTAATTGGACAATAATTATTTTAAACAAAACCATTAGTAATTGATAAACTAAAGTTCTTAAAAACTTAAGACAAGATTTTTGTGCATAGCGCAAAGGGTAACAATTATTTTTATAAACAATAATTATTAGCCTGAAACAGTGATCCAAATTGAAAAAAACCTTTCCTAGCAAAGATAAATGTCGCTGACAGGACTCGAACCTGCACCCTTCTGATGTCCGGTCAGATGCTCTACCGTTGAGCTACGTCGGCTTATCGCAAACCCGCCAAGTTATTCAATATATACTAGTGTTCCATTCAATAATTACTGTTTTTATTATATTTTCACCTGTAAACAATCAACTTTATTAGTATGAGAAAGGCTTGTAACGACTAAATCCCTCAAATAGATGGCGTCGAGACAAATTATGTCTACATTTTATTGGTGAAAATTGCTTTGACTTGTCAAATATTAAATTATATTATTAATTAATTATTATTAAATGTTTATAAAAATAATTAAAACCATTAGTATTTATTATATTGTATTATTGTGGAGTTTAATTTAAAGTTTTGATTGGCTGCGATTATTATTTTAATTTTATTATATTTAATATCAGCATGTCACCGTGACAGTTGTTCACGGGAAATAAACAAAATAATGGCGGAAAGATGCACTATTCTACTGGTTAAAACATTAATTATATTATTTTTATGTTTAACATCCGTGGTTTTACGTGTATTTTTCTTGTTTTTTTTTTTACTTCTTTGCGGCATAGAATCTAGTTTTACGAGGAGATTTTACTGTTATTTGAGTAGTTTCTGCGGGAAAATGAATATCGCTGTTTTAAAATTATACTAATTACAACAAGTTTTTAGCCTGTTGGATATGTCTCTTCGTCAATGCGCGTTAATTTTTTTAATCACTTTACTGTTTTTTTATTAAGGTCATCTGATAGTGTGAATTCGCAACCAGCTTATGCGCGAAAACAGGTGAAATGTTTATCGATTTGTATTTGTTAGTTATTAAAAAATCACTTTTTTTAAATTAAGAGGAACGGCTGTGCTGCCTATTTCATACATAACTTAATTTTGGATTTGAGGCCAAAATACCCATCCAAACTGAAATATACATTTTGTTTTTAATTAAAGGTTTAGTAAATATCTAGTACGTATGACAAGTATTTTATTTATTTTTGTTTTAGAGGCAACTTAGAAAATTATTTGTTGTATTTTTTTTTAAATTATCATATCATACTATGTAAATATGATTACGTAAATAAAACATTTAATTATGTACGGTACATTTGTATTTCAACGTAAATTGGTCGTCTTTAATTTAAAGTCCACCATAATGCTTTTGTACCATTTTTTTAATTTTATGTTTCATTATATTTTCAAAGTAGACGCGGTAAAACTTTTTTTTTACACACCATTAGCCCCCAGATAATAGTTAAAGGTGCCTCTAAAATCGCGAAAATCACTTCCTTTAATGTCCTATATTTCATAATGTAAAACAAAAAAAAATACTTCTCATCCGTACTAGATATTAGTATACTTTTTGACGAAAAAAAGATCATTAGGTTTAGGCGAGTATTTTGGCCTCAAATTCAAAATTAAGTTTTGTATGAAACAGGCCGCGCAGTCGTTCCTCTCAACGATAAATCTCAGTTCTATCACATTTACCAGCACCGCGCAGTGCAGAACAGTACAGTACAGGCACAGCACAGACGCGAGTGCGGCTGTCAACTGAGCGTTAGCGTCCGTCATAACATGTTTGAGGATTTTAATCCTATTCCCATTTTATTATTATTTTATAATTCCCTGACCAATTCAATCAATTCATGTTTATTCGTCTTCTCGGTTTTAGTAATATCTGCGTTTAATGACGCCAACTGACGAAAATGGCGGTACCAACGGTATGTGTTCATACTAACTGCGCAGGCGCAGACGTCACAGGCAGCCATCAGCACGTCAAAATATTCGAGCCTCCAATCTCGCCCGGTGCTGGTCCGTGCTTGCCAAGATACGTTACGCTTACTTACGCCGTAATATGAATGTGCTCATGGATAATTGTAGGCAACTAATGTTGTCTTGTCTGTACTGTACTGTTTTACACTGCGCGGTGCTGGTAGACGTGAATAAATTATTAAATTCCAAATATTAGTAGAAAACTTTCCGAAATTTGGCCGAATTTACCAAATGGAACCGACCGATCGCTCAGTTGCTTTAAATTTGGCGTTGAAATAAGCTATGGCTAACTCAATTTCATTTCATCGACAGTGTTTGAATTTGAGTTCTGTATTTATATAAAGAAGTGTGTCTGCGGGCGGGTTTGTTTTTTATTCAGATCTACAGCCGAGATGATATTTTGCACACTTGACATTCAAGTCAAAAGGAATGTCACTGTATATATGAGATTCCGTAAGACCACCCCCATCCCCCTTTTCCACCCCCCTAAAGCATATTTTTGGTACTTGGGGAAATTTTGCCCACTTGACATTTAAAATAAGAGGAAAATTACTGTCTACGTCTGATTTCAAAAAACAACCTATCCCCATCCCCCTTTCCCAATCCTTAACCTCTTCGCTACCCGGGCAACGCCAGGTACTTCAGCTAGAAATAGAAAGCATTTTCGAACGCTTCTGATAATCTATTGCAATAAAAATACAACTCGATTTGATCGTCGTTGGGGTTATGTGCCTTGTATTGTACATTTTTTCGACAATTGCTCGTGGTGCTTAAAATGACTTTAACCGTGTTTAGTGACCAGATCTGAATAGCTAGATATTTCCCAACCTTCCTCTTCCTGGCTCCTTCTCTTCATCACTTCATCTTCTTTTATCGTTACAATATTTCCTAAATTAAAGATATCATGGTCCCACTGGTTCCGGATAGTAGTTCGGTTCTCAATTAAAAAAGCCTTTTGTCTGTAAACTATTATTAATAGAATAATTGTTTTGTTATGATTATTGATGTTAAAAACTATTTCCCTATTCTAAAAAGTAAATACAAACTCCAATATATTAATTGTTTTTGTGATTAATTCGTAGAACTCCATTTAATTTTGAAAAAAATTAATATAAATCAAGTTTAATAATGTTATTATTAAGTTCTGCAAGTATTTTTAGTTGTTATTATTGTGACAGCTGTTTCGGCGTTCAAGGCCATTTTCAAACTGTGGTTAATCCACATTGCGACGACTTATTTATAGAAACAGCTGTCACAATAATAACAACTAAAAATACTTGCAGAACTTAATAATAACATTATTAAACTTGATTTACATTAAATTTTTAAAAAACAAACTCCAATAGTCCTCTGAATGAAAAATAGCTTGTCTAACAAAAGGTCATCAGTACTCATTAACCTGTTAACCGAGCGTGACGTATTTATACGTCATTTGTAAACAGTATCGAGTACGGGTAGTACGTATAAAAACGTTTTCGAAATATATGCTGTATTTTTTTTAAATCTTTTATTACCATTCGCAACATTTCCAATTGTTTGTAAAATACACAATTTTTAAAAAATATATTTCGAAAATATTTTTTCAATTCTATGTTTCCATTTTCTTTTTGTATTTTAATTATTTTTATGATTGTTTATTTTTCTGTACATGTTTATATCTAAATAAACGAAGAAATATGTTTCATTGTCTTTTAATTAATTCTAAGCATTAATAAGTCTCAGAAGCTGGACGTATTGTACACAGCCCGCAGATACTTTAATAGTACACAACTGCTGACCCTGTACAAATCGCAAGTGTGCCCCACTGTAGAATTTGGCAGCCACCTCTGATCGGGAGTCCCAAAATATCTGGAAAAAAAACCGTTGACTCTGTGCAGAAACGGGCGGTCCGTTTGATAGATTCGCCTATCTTAATAAATGGGTTGCAATCTTTGGAGCACAGACGTCGGTGGGAATGCTGTCCTTGTTCTACCGGTATTTTAATGGAAGATGCTCCGAGGAACTAGCGTCATTGATCCCATCGGCACCGGTGCATAGTCGGGAAACACGCCAAACGCGCGCCCAACATTTGCACACGGTTGACATTTGTCACATGAGAACGGGTCGCTTCTACGACTCGTTCTGTGTTCAACAGCTCGGCTGTGGAATGATCTGCCGGCCTCTGTGTTTCCTCCATCCTATAACATGGGTCTCTTCAAGACCCAAGTTCACTCCTTCCTATCCTCTAAAAGACCCTCCACACAGCATTCCCAAAGATGATATAGGCCTTGAGGGAAATTATTTCCTCCTTGGTCTCCTGTGTGGAGTTACTGTAAAAAAAAATTAAAAAAAGAATAATCATGAATTACGCCACGCGGGCGTGACGCGAAAATGCGTCATTGTGAAAAAGTGGGCGCCCGTTGTATGTTACGTAATTAAAAAGGACAGTCCCCAGTTAACAGGTTAATACAACCTTTGATTCCTGTCAAGCCCCGGTTTCATAAATACATGTCAAAAAAATACATTTCCTCCGTAACTCGAATGTGACTAGGTCACATTTATTGTCTTAGTCATCTCGCCAGATTGCACATAGTCAGCTCGCCTTACTGTGATTGTGGGTCAGGACCATAATTTCTTTGAGTGTCAGTAGTTGAACAATTTCCAAACTGTATGCATGAATTGGTAAACTCCCTTCCAGTATTCCTTGCCTTCTAATCTCAACACCTCAAATTAACAATTTATTAGCAAAATACATTCGTAAAAATGGCAGTAAAATTTAAGTCATTGGGGATTAAAAACATACATTTATAAATTTACGATGTAACTTATTTGCTTCAATATTATATTCTGTTTAAAAGTATCTAATTGTAAGAACAATCTGTACTATTAAAATCTAACACCTTAAAGATGGCCAAGATCGCCCTTAAGAGGAACGGCTGCATGTTTCATACATAACCTAATTTTGAAATTGAGACCAAAATACACCTATCCAAACTGAATGATATATATTTTTTTAATAAAAGGTTTAGTAAATATCTAGTACGGATGAGAAGTATTCTATTTATTTTTGTTTTTAATTATGAAGTATATGCCATGAAAAAAACTTATAAAATTATTTGCGGATTAATTGTATTATTTAAAACAATTATCATATTTGCTATGTAAATATGATAATAATAAAAATATAAAAACAAAACATTTAAAGAAAAACCTTTTTCGGGTCGATATTTTAAATTATGTACGGCAAATTTGTGTTCCAACGTAAATTGGTCGTTTTTAATTTAATTTAAAATCCACTGAAATGCTTATTTTAAAGTTTTTTTAATTGTAATTTTATTTTATGTTTCATTATATTTTCAAAGGAGATGGGGTAAAACTTTTTTTAAATCAATTCCTTTAATGCCCGATATTTCATAAGGTAAAACAAAAATAAATAAAAACACTTCTCATCCGTACTAGATATTTACTAAACCTTTAATTAAAAAAATAGATCATTCAGTTTGGATGGGTATTTTGGCCTCCAATCCAAAATTCAGTTTTGTATTAAACAGGCACCGCAGCCGTCCCCCTTCACTTAGCAGACTACACAGTGATGTGTGGGGCCATTTTTTAGTGCTGAACTTAATTCAAGCATTTTAACAATGACATCACAGTTGTCCCAAGATAAAAAAATATATAATTGCACGTGTAATTGTGTATAATAATCTATTAGGAAGGTGTTTTCATCATCAATGGAAAACTAACGTGCGTGTTTGTTTCTTCTCTTGCAGACCTTCGGTATTGTTGGACCGACCGGTGGGAGGTCCTAACCACTAAAATGAATATTTGGCATGTCTTCTTACAGATATACGTACGTATTCCTTACTATATTATATTGTTATATTAGCAAACTTATCTATTATTCTCTTATCTAACACTTAGACTGATAAGGATATTGAAATAAGGGTGAATGCAGGAAACTCCATTAACGGAGGACTGAACGCGGTTGGCGCTAACAAAAAGTTCTCCAAAGAAGCGAAGCTAACAATGGAGTGCTGATACTAACCCTGATGTATGGCAGTGATGCATGGAATTGGCAGAGGAAGGATGAAAGTAAAGTGAAACTGAATTCCGTAGAAATGAGATCTCTGAGGCGAATGTGTGATAAAACCATGTATGATCATGTGAAAAATATTGAGATTCGTAAAGAATGCATGGCTGATGTAAGCGTAGTGAGCAAGATTAAGAAAGGAACCCTTTGATGGCTTGGGCATGTAGAGCGAATGGACGAAGAGAGGAGTCTAAGGAGAATATATGACGCGAATGTGAATGGAAGAAGAAGCAGGGGACGCCGAGGAAGACATGGCACGATCAAGTGAATCAAATACTTGAGTCGGGCCATGTCAGAAGTCGGAATAATAGAAGAGAATGAATGAATGAAGCAAGAAGTGTATGCCAAGATCGAGTTGTTTGGCGGTCCGTCTTCTCTGCCTACCCCTGCCGAGAAACGGCGTGATGGTTAGTTACTTAGTTAGACCGGTTAATAGCCGGAGAAATACATCGGATTCTCACCTAGGCACCTCACCTTTTCATTTTGGGAGGCGCGTAGGAGTACCGCTGCCCCGGGAACCATTCATAACCAAAACCTCTATCGTAAGCATGCAAGAAAGAATCTACGGAATGGCATTAGTAACCATATTTCATACTAGAAAATAAATAATATACCTGATAGTTGAGCCCCGCGTGTTGTCATGGTAACGCAGTGAGTAGGTGAAGGGCCGCATTGGGGATGCATGTTAAATAAATTTTGGCGTCATTGTAATTTTTTTATCAACAAATACATTTATATAATATTTGTACCGGCACAGAAGTACATTCATAATCAAATGAAATTTCTAATTTATTAGTTACCTGGTATTTGATTAAAAAACGTGTTTAAAATAAAGGTTACCCCGAGTGGATCGCTGCGGCAGGTGACTTAAAAGAAATATACCAGCCAAAAATATTAGTACAAGCTGTTTGTCTTATGTCACCACGAATACAGGTAATAGGCATAAAATTCGCTTGGCAAGCCGAGTCTGAAATGTTTAATGTAAGCGCAACAGGGGTGTTTTAAAATTTATTTTGTGAATAATTTTGCAAGACAGAAAAAATTTGATCAAGGAAAACTGTTACAAATAATATTAGTTATAAAGGAGTATTTTTTTTTGCTAGTTTTTTTTATATGCTTTCACAATTTTCTAATGAAAAATAAACGATTTATTTTATGCTTATGTTTTTTAAGACATACTTAACATTTTTATTTTTATTTTTATATATATATATATATTTTATCTTATTTCGCAATTTATTTAATACTTACAGATGCTTTGTTATTTCTGATATTTACGTAATATTTATATTTTTGTAATATTAATGTTTTTATAATGTTGATATTTTTATTATCCTGATATTTTTTACAATGTTCGTATCTTTATAATATTCGTATTTTTATAATATTGATATTTTTATAATATTGGTAATTTTATAATGTTGATATTTATTAAAATATTGATGTTTTTATTATATTGATATTTTTATAATATTGATATTTTTATAATATTGGTACTTTTATAATTTTGATATTTTTTATGATATTGACATTTTTATAATATTATTTAAATCGGTGTTATAAAATTGGACTCAATAACAAAACTGTAATGCTTTTTCCATTATTTTTTCTTTTTAATTTTTTTTTCAACTTATGTACATTGATCACAACGTGCATGCGCCTAAATATAATAATTTTGCCCTGCATTTGTATGATGATTGTAATTTATTGTTGTATTATATTATATTGTTGAAATAAACTCCTGCTGACAAGCTACTTGCAGTGGCTTAGCGGGTATAAGTTCCCACTGTATATAATTAATATTATATTTAAAAAAAAAATTCTTATCAAGTGAAACTATATGAAATACGAAAATACGAAACTAACTTAAATTTTTCTAAAACATATTTTTTGGTTTTCATAATGTAAACCGATTCGTAGTAAAGATTAATCGAAAATGTGATTTAGTGCCTGAGTCCGTGGAGTGAGGTTTGTCTAGGTCTTGGCGGCAGATCCGTTTGCTCACCAACTGCGTGCTAGTTGAGAGATTATTAACTTCTTCATCCCTCCTCTAAGGATGGATTGATACGTCCGTCACTCCTAGACACACTGACCCACAGATTCGTACCAACCCCTTATTCTTATTCTTCCCAGAACTTCCCCTCCTTCATTTCCTTTAAAAGACTCCACACAGCATCCTCTAAAGATGACATAGACCCCGAAGGAAATTATTTTCGTGTTTGGAGTTAATGTTAAAAAAGGCGGTTCAATTCTCTGCTAGCTAAGTCCTACATCATTTCCCAAGCAACATTTTCCGCTTATAGTGATGGTGGTAGGAGGAATTCAAATAAAGTCGGGTTATTGGATAACCCGGAACGTTTGTCTTTCTTCTCTTTAAAAAATAATTTAAATAAATGCTTCTTCAACAAATCTGAACTATAAAGCAGAAAATATATGAGAAAAGTGAATCTGAAGCAGCAAAACCTCTCGAACAGTGAGTTCTGGCGCCATGAAATATGCACAGATTTTGATGTCTTCAATCTATAGTTCAAATCAATTGTTTTCAGCCTCCAATTCGATTTTCATAATGAGCCTTTAAAATAAAATCTATTTAAGGGTCAGCACTCAAAATTGTACAATTTGTAGCCTGCGAGCATGAAATGCTATACGGGAAATGTACAAGGTTTCAAAAGACAATAATCCTCAAACTGTATTCTTTTAAATTCCATATGGTAAATTGTTAAAAATTGCCTTAACTGGTTTTCAAACTGCACCTATTATCAGAAATTAAAAGATTACAATTTAAGGATTTTTGTATTTTTAGCCCTACCTGTGTAAAATTTACATATCATTACGATCCATTTTTTAGTAAAAAAAATGTATTTGCCAAATTGTTAGTTCCATATTTTTTTTTATATTTCATTATATTTGTCTCGTGGAAAAGTTATAGCAAACGTCACAGCCTTCCTCTTCCACGTGTCTCCTTTCCCTTCCCAGTCTTCCCACTCCCTTTCTTCGTCACACCACTGGGTATGTCATAGTCCCACTGGCTCAGGACAGCTGGGTCTTTTGTGCGGTGTTTACATAACGTGAAACCTAGCCTGCATATTTTGAAATATTCAATTCTTAATTTTCAGTAAATAAAAGTTTTCTGTTATTTACACATCAGTCTGGGATAGCACGCCCAAATTCACCTGTTGAAATCGACGATTTTTCAACAACTAAAAATAAGTTGGAAGTAAAAATAGACCGGAGTGTGATTTTCTAATAATCCCGCAACGTGACATAATAATAATAATCGGAAAAGCAAACGAGGTGGTGGGTACATCACTCACCCGGCCATTTGGAGTTGGAAGAGAGAATGCACGTTTTTTTTCCTCGAAGCCAATTATTATTATTCAGCGTTATTTTTATCCGGCGAGCGAAGTTGTAAGTCGGACGGAGAGCGTTTAAAGCCCGCAGCAATGCAATGCTAATGGCAAAATAAAACAGATTTTACTCTCAAATTCTGCCCTCATAAACATATCTGGGGTTTTGCTCATTTGGAAATGAATCTCTTTTACTTGGGTATATTGAATTGGAATCGAAGTCTGTTGATTCAATGAAGAATTTTTGATGCAACAACTACAAAGTGTGTTGCAGTAATTTTTGGTACAATAACTGCAATGCCTCTTTCAGTAATTTTTGGTACAATAACTGCAATGCCTCTTTCAGTAATTTTTGGTACAATAACTGCAATGCCTCTTTCAGTAATTTTTGGTACAATAACTGCAATGCCTCTTTCAGTAATTTTTGGTACAATAACTGCAATGCCTCTTTCAGTAATTTTTGGTACAATAACTGCAATGCCTCTTTCAGTAATTTTTGGTACAATAACTGCAATGCCTCTTTCAGTAATTTTTGGTACAATAACTGCAATGCCTCTTTCAGTAATTTTTGGTACAATAACTGCAATGCCTCTTTCAGTAATTTTTGGTACAATAACTGCAATGCCTCTTTCAGTAATTTTTGGTACAATAACTGCAATGCCTCTTTCAGTAATTTTTGATGCAACTACTACAATGCCTCTTGCAGTGATTTTTGGTGCGACAACTACAATGTCCCTTGCAGTAATTTTTGGTACAATAACTTTGCAATGCCTCTTTCAGTAATTTTTGGTACAATAACTGCAATTCCCAGCCTTTCTCTTCCCCTTCTCCTTCCCCTCCCCAGCTACCTTCAACCTCACAACATTCCCCAGTGGGAATGCCATATGGAAATCACTGGCTCCAGACGGTTGGAAGCAGTTGGGACTCTTGTGAGGTATTCATATAAAAAAAAAATGCCTGCTCTTTCAGTAATTTTGGTACCAATAACTGCAATGCCTCTTTCAGTAATTTTTGGTACAATAACTGCAATGCCTCTTTCAGTAATTTTTGGTACAATAACTGCAATGCCTCTTTCAGTAATTTTTGGTACAATAACTGCAATGCCTCTTTCAGTAATTTTTGGTACAATAACTGCAATGCCTCTTTCAGTAATTTTTGATGCAACTACTACAATGCCTTTTGCAGTGATTTTTGGTGCGACAACTACAATGTCCCTTGCAGTAATTTTTTATGCAACAACTACAACGACTCTTACCGTATGTTTTTTATGCAACAACTATAATGTCTTTTGAAGTAGTTTTTGGTAGAACAACTACAATTACTCTTGCCGTAATTTTAAATGCAATTACTATAATGTCTCTTGCCGTATGTTTTTTATGCAACAACTATAATGTCTTTTGAAGTAGTTTTTGAAGCAACAATTACAATGGCTCTTGCCGTATGTTTTTTATGCAACAACTATAATGTCTTTTGAAGTAGTTTTTGAAGCAACAATTACAATGGCTCTTGTTTTTATGCAACAACTTCGTAATGTCTTTTTAGTAGTTTTGAAGCAACAATTACAATGTCTCTTGCCGTATGTTTTTTATGCAACAACTATAATGTCTTTTGAAGTAGTTTTTGAAGCAACAATTACAATGGCTCTTGCCGTATGTTTTTTATGCAACAACTATAATGTCTTTTGAAGTAGTTTTTGAAGCAACAACTACAATGGCTCTTGCCGTAATTTTTAATGCAACAACTATAATGTCTTTTGAAGTAGTTTTTGAAGCAACAATTACAATGGCTCTTGCCGTATGTTTTTTATGCAACAACTATAATGTCTTTTGAAGTAGTTTTTGAAGCAACAACTACAATGGCTCTTGCCGTAATTTTTAATGCAACAACTATAATGTCTTTTGAAGTAGTTTTTGAAGCAACAATTACAATGGCTCTTGCCGTATGTTTTTTATGCAACAACTATAATGTCTTTTGAAGTAGTTTTTGAAGCAACAACTACAATGGCTCTTGCCGTAATTTTTAATGCAACAACTACAGTGCCCCTTGCCGTAATTTTTGATGCAACAACTACAATGTCTATTGCTTATCTTTTTCATACAACAACTTCAATGCCTCTTGCCGTAATTTTTTATACAAATATAATTCCTTTTGAAGTAGTTTTTGATGTTAACACTTACAATGTCTCTTGCAGTATTTTTTTATGCAACAACTACAGTGCCTCTTGCCGTAATTTTTCATACAACTACAATGTCTACTGCATAACTTTTTCATGCAACAACTTCAATGCCTCTTGCCGTAATTTTTTATGCAACAAACTATAATGCCTTTTGAAGTAGTTTTTGTTATATGTCTCTTGCAGTATTTTTTTTATGCAACAACTACAATTACAACTACAACTCGCAATAATTATATATAACTTTGAAGCAGTGGACTTATTTTTTTTATAATGATTTTTGTTTTATGTGTGACGTATCATTTTATACTACTATCTTATAATTATTTTATTTTTTTATCTTTCGTACATATTTTTTATAACTATTTCACGTATATTTTGTATGGAATATGTGGGACTGCACTAACCTCCCTACATCTACATACTGGAATAAACATTTATTATTATGTCCTTTCTTTAAAATGACATAATATGTCGTATCTTTGTGCCACGTTCCAAAACCGTAGATTTTCTCGGTATCTTTGTAGATTTTCTCAGTATCTTTGTAGATTTTCTCGGTATCTTTATGCCATTTTCCACAACCGTAGATTTTCTCGGTGTCTTCGTGCCACTTTCCAAAACCGTATATGTTCTCGGTATCACCCTGGTCCGCCATTCAGCATCGAAACATTGCTTGAAACGGTAGCATTCGTCTTTATTGACCAGATTTAAATAGCCAGGTTCTTCTTAACCTTGCTCTTTCCCATATCCTTCCCCTCACCACCTCATTGAGCCTCAAAACCTGTGCCATAGCCCCACTGGCTCCGGGCAGTGGCAGTAAGTACATAATTCAAAAGAATGCCCTCTAAATCTTTGTTGGTAGGATGAAATTAATAAGCCCGACATTAAAACATTAGATAATGTATTTTATGTAAAGGAAGGTGCTTCAGGTAATATTGAAATATGTATTAATTTGAAGTGAGTACGGATTTTCGGCGCGATTTATCCGTTTATGTATTTATTCCATCTCTATGCGTGTAGTATCTACCCAACTTCACCATCTCATTCCGTCTAGACTGCTATAAAATGTTATCTCAGTATTAGATGTCGGTTTTGTTTACCTTTTTTTTATTTATTACTAATGAACGTTGGGATTTAACAAATTTTAACATTTTGCATGATTCAGTGTACAATACAGAAATGAAAAAAGGTTTTAAGTTAATAAAAAAAATAGTTAATGTTAGGTCCATAAGTGTAACATGTTTATAATAATTTATAATTAATTTATCTTTGACACGGAGAAGTTAAAAAGTTTTTAAGTTACAGATAAATAAAAATAATTCAGTCGCATCTGGGACTCTAACGCAGGACCTCTGCCTATCCGGGGCAACCGCTTAACCAACTTAGCTAATGAAAACAGTTCAATTTATGTCATCTTCATCGATATCATATCTCAAATTCATTCCGGATAGGCAGAGGACTGGGTTCGAGTCCCAGATCCGACTGAAATCTTTTTATTTTCTGTCGTTTTTTCCGTTTTCATGTTTCATTTAGGTTATGTTAATATTATTTTCTACAATGATTAAATATTAAAATGAGGTATTTAAATCTCAATAAAAATAATTAATAATTAAAAATTGATTATTAATTAATTGAATATCGTTTTGACTGAATTGTATAACGATTTATGATTTTCGCAGTCAATATTATTGTTTGCTTTTACTTTTGGGGTTCGTACGAAGCCGTGTTGCGCTTCCTCCTCCTTCTTGAGCCGACGTTTCGGACAGCCTTGCGGTGTCCATCATCACGAAGATCGCAATTCTGTTCGAAAACTTGTCCCATGTAATCTAAGCGCTAATATCTAGCTATTCCTCAACTTATTTGTGATAAAAAATGTGCATGGCGTTTTGTATTATTGGGAATTGTTTTTTTTTTTTTTTTTCAAATACATTTCAGCCCAGTAATTAGCCCAGTAATCGCCTTACCTACTAATTAATAAAACACAACATATTTAGAATAGAGCGAAAATCTCAAGACTACTACTGACTTAAGTAGCATTTAAAGAAACGCTGTGAATTTTTCATACCTGTAACACGTTAAATAACAGAACCGCACGTGTTACTTATATTTTCGGAGCATGATGTTCTATTTTTTTCTATCGAGGGAATTTCATTTCAATTTCAACCTGACAACTGAATAGAGGTTATCTTCGAAAATAACATAGACTTTTAAAAGATCACAGTTTGAGGATTTTTGTCTTTTGAAACCTTATACATTTTCCTAACTACCCGCATAGAATTTACAAATTCTATATTTTTGGGTGGTGACCGTTAAGAGGAACGGCTGCGCGGCCTGTTAAATTACCATTTAAGGAATTGATTTTCGTGATTTTATTTTAACAATTATTTGGCGGCTAACGGTGATTTAAAAAAAAAGATTTACCCCATCTGCTTTGAAAATATAATGAAATATAAAATATATATATATATATATTTTTTAAATATAAAAATACGCATTATGGTCGACTTTAAATTAACCTTAAAACCACCAATTTACGTTGGAACATAAATTTGTCGTACATAATTTGAAATATCGACCCGAAAAAACGTTTTTTTTTTAAATATTTTGTTTTTATATTTTTATTTACGTACTCATTATTTACATAGCAAATATGACAATTTTATAAAAAAAAATACAATAAACCCGCCAAATAATTTTATGGGTTGCCTCTAAAATTATAAAAATAGATTTTTTTTTCAAAATAAATAAATAAAATACTTTTCATCCGTACTATTTACTAAACCTTTAATTAAAAAAAATATGTATCATTCAGTTTGGATATGTATTTTCGCCTCAAATCCAAAATTAAGTTATGTATGAAGCAGGCAGCGCAGCCGTTCCTCTTAACACCTGCGTACCCAAGAATAGAACGATGTTTAACAATGTATAGACAAATGCCCATTGCCCACCTTCCTTCCATAAATAGCTCGTAATCCAAAATCCATAATACGTCGTATCGTAAAGTTTGAGCACCAAGCCCCCCAAGCCCCCCAAGCCGGGCCCGAGCCAAGCGCAGGCATCATGACCTAGTTAATAGCGTCTACGCCGCGGCCGTGATTCCACCATTCTACGCTCCAAGCGGGCTCGGGCTCGGTTTCGTGCCTTTCCGCTAAAGGCACGAAGGCGGCCGTAGACTGTCTGTCGCAGGGGTACGCACCGGGGGTATGCGAGCCTTTTAAAATTATTTGCATTTTGAAATAGATGATAATTTGGAAATATCAAACTGTTACAGTTCGTCTACTCTTCTAATAATAATTGGATGATTTTTCTCAAGGGGCTGTAAAAATATTACTTCATATTATCTATCTAATTATGTACAAACAGATACAGAAAAACATACTTACCTGGCAGGTCGCTTCAGATGAACGCAGTTTTATTAGAAAATTTAAGCTTAGGGAAGATATGATTTTTTAACGTTGCTATTTTATCCTCCTTCTCTATTGATGTTACATTTATTAGAAGATTGGTGGCACACGAGAAGTTGGTATTTATTTGAAATATTTATATTTTTTAGGACTGGAGAATATTTATAAAATGACAATAAAAAGCGTAGGAGGAACGGCTGCGCGTCCTATATTTCATAATGTAAAACAAAAATACTTCTCATACGTACTAGATATTTTGCCGTCGAAGTTATATGGTTGCGATGAATGCTAAATGTAATCTATATCTTCTTCTATCTTATATTATATAAAGAAGAATGTCCCGGGCGGGCGGTGTTTGTTTGTTTTGTATACAAATCTACAGTTTTATTCCGAGCTTTATGAAATTTTGCATTATTTTTTTGTTTAGTTTTTACGGTAAGAAATAGACACCTGCATGGCCCGGTAGCCCACCACTGGTGTGTGTATCAGTGCAACGTCACGGCATGTTGTATATTCTATACCAACTGCGCACTAAGTACCGAACCTGCAATGCATGGCGGTTTTTCTTGTAAGTTTTGGCACTCTTATCTATAAGTCGTAATTTTTTTGTTAAAATTCGACAACGGCCTCAGATATGTTGAGTTATTATTTATTTACTAGTTGATGTGTACCCTAGTGGTGGGCGAATCGGCTCGGTTTAGTGAGCCGGATCACTAAATCAGCTCTCTGTAAAGACAATCCACATGAAAACTGGACGAAATAAGTATCGTGTAAGAGCGTCTTAAGGACGTCTTTAGGAGGGCCAAGGGGGCGATGGGGAGGGCATGGTGCGGGGGGACGCGAACCGTCATTCAATCGAGCCGGATCACCGAACCGGTACACTACAAAGAGCTGATTTAGTGATCCGGCTCACTAAACTGAGCCGCTTCGCCCACCACTAGTGTACCCGGTAGATCCGGATTTTTTTTTTAATAAAGTTATGAAGTCGTGAATTCTTGTTTGTCGTTTGTGTGCCATAATTGATTTCACAGCGTTCTCTAAACAAAGAAACAAAAAAACATTCATTTGAAAATTTTAAAGTTCTTAAGTAGGTACCTACTTGTGTTTTCAATTTTGAAAATATTTTACCCAAACAAACCTTCTTCTTTTGAATATGTAATGTGTAACTAACCAGTGGTATATCTATGGACTAACCTAAATAAAACATGGCGGGTTCAATGTTTTCCATATTAATTTTAAAACGTTATAGTAATAGTTTTACACATTGGAAAATTTTTAGGACATAAAAGAATTTTATTCTGATATTATTTAATTCCATTTGATAAAACTTTTGTTTATAAAACATTACCTAATTTATATATTTAATAAATCGTATTTATTTTTCTCCGGAAGGCTGTTAATCAATCTTGAAAATCAAGGATAAAGGAAATCTAATTTTCATCCCATAATTACGTCGTATAAAAGTTCAAAATCTCGCTGAAAAGCCTAAAGCTTTCGCTGGAAGAAGAAGAGGTTTTTTTACCTGTTTTTGTGAGCACCCTGAGATCGAAAAATTGTTTATAAAATAAAGCCAACTTTCCTGGATTATTCCTATTTTATTAAAAAATCTTTTCCCGGACAATAGCAGATAATAAAAAAAACGCTTTCTATGATTGCGCCAAAGCTAAAGTGCGCTCGTTAGCACCCACTGTTAAATATGCCTTCGTTTAATCTGGGGATGAGCATTAAACAGCGAATTTGATATTTAAAAATCCGCCCACTAATTATTGCGGTAGACCCGTTGTTTATTTGCGGGTGATTATAAGACTAGGCATGAGCTGACACTGCTTCAAAGACATTGTAATTGAATGAATTTTCACGTTTACTTTACCAATATATTTTTTTTAATTTCGTGGCTCTTATTCATTTTATTATTACAGACTATTATTTTTAACTTTTTCGCATTTGCAAGTGTTTGGTAATGAACCGCAAATCTTAGTCTTGTTTGTAGGTGGTATTTTATCTAGGTGTAATTTTCGCCACATTGTTTTTTTTTATCCGTACAGGAATTCTGACTAGGTAGATACAAAATCTATGTGTCTGAAGAGAACTGTCATTATTAAAATTTATTGTTTGACCAATTTTTGTTTAAAATTATTTATTGGAATATTAGAATACATATTATTGTGTATGAATGTGAATGAAGGAAGAAGCATTATGATAAGAGTTGGGTGGAATTATATCTCGTCTGTGCCATATACTCGTATATCATGTTTGGTTCGTAGTTCATTTTGAAAAGAAAACAGCGAGTAACCGCCCGCCCCTCGTACCGTCCTTTTAAGCTCGTTAGGCACAGCGAATATAATATATATTTTACTCGTAATGTGAAATATAATATACTCTTTTTATAGCTTTTGTGTGTAGCGAGAAGATATACCTTCTCGCTACGCACGGCAGGTATAAGAACATGTAATATGTTTCTAGTTTTCATGGGAATCGACTTCCGGCTAGAATCTTACAAGAACATTGCTATTACTTTTTTTAGTTCTTCATAACTGTGACCATTAAACCGCTTATTTGACAGGTGGGCACGAATCTAACAAAACAAATTTATCCTACTACCAAGATTTTTTTTTTAAATACTTTACAATTGTAATTTTTGTGATCAATAAAATTTGCTCCGCGATCGACCGGTTTCCTTGATGTATTTCGTTTGCAGGGAAGGACGCCAGATGATTGAACACGTGCTAGAACGAGGGGTGGAGATGGGCAAAATATATATTACACATATCGATCTGTCTACCTATCAAGAATATATCTTGGTCACGTCCACATTCATATTGACCTTCACGGATAGTCAATCGAATGGCGAGCGATATAGTGAGATATGGCGTACTATAATATAAATATATATTATATTCGCCGTATGCAAGAAGCTTTACTGTTCATGATGCGAAAAGGAGCGGTACACACCAATCACACCGTACACCCGAGTGATTTTTTTTATGCAACAAAATGTCATCTTAGAACAAAATGGCATCTTTTTTCCCCCAAATTAGCCTAGGATAGGATTCGTCTGTTTTTAAGAAAGTATTATTTTTTGTTGAATATCGCAGAAAGAGCGTAATGTAATAAAGTTGGAATTGATGGCTGAGAATTGCGTGGGGGCGGAACCGCAATCGACTAGCACTTCAAATAAAATCCTGTCTTTATATTGTCACAAATGAAATGCTCATATCTCACATAAAATAAATATTATGAAACATGAAATGATGTACATATAATATAAAATATTTTTATTTAAAAACAGTCTATAAATAGATAGCGACCATTAAAAATGTGCATTTTATTCGATGATACATTATTTTTATTATTGATATGGAAGACCTTGTGATTTTATTATGTAGCGCGCATCGTCCTTGACACAATCAACAGCGGAATACACACACTTATGGACTTATGTAAAGCAGATCATTATTATGGAATAGCGATGAATGTCATCCACGGCTTTGATACGATATCGAGCGAATCTTGCACTTCGTCCAATCGTCCCCCGAAATATCCATACTAGTTTTTTTCTTTCTAATTATCTTTTCCTCTCATTATTTACTTATTGAACAAATACACCAAACAGTTATCCACTTTATGGCAATGGTTTTTTTTTAAATAATTAAAAATGTACTTTGTTTACACCACTTTTATAAGAATAAATAAATATCCCTACATGTTTCGACAGCAATGCTGTCATCCTCAGGAATATATGAATATAAAAAAATATATTTCAAGTATAGACAAATGATAAAAATTAGAACAATAATTTAAGAATGTACAAATTATAAACATAAACAAAAAATAATTAAAGTAGGTGAGTAATTAATCAAAAACGCTAAAAAATAATTATAAAACATTGAATAACAAATTTATATTATAAATTTAAAAAAAGAAATTATTATTATTATTATTATTATTAATATTAATATGAAAATAAATTTAAGATATAGCTATTTTAAAAAAATATTTGATTATTTATTAAATTTAATTTGCTATTAATATCTTTTCTTATTTCTAAAATTTCAAATTTATTTCATTGTAAACCTGTTGTATTTGTATGTAAAAAAATTAAACCTTTATTTTCAACGAACGAATTATTGGTTTCTAAAATATGATTTGCAAATTCAGAATAGTTGTTATTATTTAAACACCTTAGGTGTTCCTTAACTCTAATACTGAAATTTCTAGAAATCTTTCCCTTGTAAAAATAGTTGCAATCATTACAAATCAATTTATATACCCCCGACTTATTCAAAATATTATCTTTATCTTTGTTATTTAAAATATATATATATATATATATTTTTTTTAATTTATTATTAGTATAAAAAGCTGGTTGAATACTATTTGGCAAGTTTTTAATTATTAAATTTGCGGTATTATTATTTAAAAAATATATTTTTCTCCACTGTTTACTAACATCAGTTATTTGTGGATGTACATAAGATTTAATAATTATTTTTTTTAGTTTTTTTTTGTTTATTAAGTATAGTGACGTTATCTGTCTGAACAGTCACATTAAGATATTGTCTGCATTACGCCCACGTCGCGTCTCCAATGTCACACCTTATCCTAATTATCATAACGCATTCATAAATGCAATGGAATTGCATTGGCAGTTTTGCTTTGGTGCATTTTGAGGACATACTCGCACGCTTTAAACTATAAATAAAAATATGCAGTTGTCACATGGCTACTGTTATGGCATTCTTTAAAATATGCTAGGAATACAAAGAATTTTTCTATTATCCAGTCGTTGCCAAATAGTAGTAGGCAGTGGCGTGCATTGATCATTGACCAGGGGTAGGGCTGTGTGTAAAAATGTTCACAGATATATGGAGAAAAAAAAAACGTTTGGATTACTTTTTAAAAGACGAGCACCCAAATAAGGCGCCAAACGCCATTTTTTCAGGTTTCTAACGCAAGCAATACAACATATAATATCTGTAAATTCTATACGGGTAGTTGGGAAAATGTCAAAGGTTTCCAATGACGAAAATCCTCAAACTGTAATCTTTAAGGTTCTATGAAATACATAGCAAAATGTCTGAAAATATTTTCAGTTTGAAAACCAGTGATGTCACTGTCGAGAGTTTTACCTAAAATTCCAGTACGTATACGAATAGAACTTACTATCTAAGAAATTTTGTCATTGGAAACCTTATACATTTTCCTAACTACCCAGGTAGAATTTATAGATAAATTGCTCATAGTATCGCTTGCGTTCGCAGACTACTACCCTTTAAAGGTTCGTTTTCCTCAGAGTTGGCACAGCTTTTCAGCTTTTATGGAATACACGCCACTGGTAGTAAGCCATGCAGGCCGCTTCTATTAGAATCTGTTTTTAGTGGTCTACAGAAAATACTCGTAGCTTAGGAACATTAAAAAATTAATCTAAACAATGTCATGTACGAGTTTAATAATGATTGTCTTTGATAGCCGTGTCACCTGCATCTAATATGCGGCTAGACGAAGTTAAACGGCAATCTGAGATTGTGTGAAAGGAATTCTTGATGTACCGCGCGTGAGTCAGCCACTTAAAGATTCGGGTTTTAAGTACATCCCATTTTCTACGTTTATTGTCAAAAAGATTAAGGATATTTCAGCGATTTGAAAATGAAACCCATAAAATGCTAACCTTTTTGCGCGGGCCTTTTATAAAAATAACGATATATCGGACAGTAGCCTTCAATCTTCTTAATATTCGATAAATAATTGCGGTGTGTCCCAGGGTTCTCCTCTGGGTCCCCTTCTATTCTACGCTGGTGATCTTGAACCATTTAAATTTTTAGTTGAACTAAATTGGCACAGATATGTTTTTTTTATATATAAAACGTTTCAATGAATAAAGAATTAAAAATATGAATTCAAAGCATGACACTCAAAAATACATTTATTACAGTATACAATATAAGTTAGATATTATGTAAAGCGCACTTTCCGACATTATATATACAAGTGCCACAATTAATCGGTTATAATTAATTTGCCAGTGTTGTTTGTGTAAACAGAGTCCTTTATAACACGCAACAAGAACAGTACTATACAAATAAGCCAATTATTGTGATGCCTACTCAGCTGTCAACGCATCACAGTACTTACCTTTAGATTTAATCGTGTCCGCGCGAACTTACAGCCTTCTCACATGGCACTTAGACGCGTCGATTCAAAAAATTAAACGGCGTATTTTCATAGGAATTTTTTTCCAATAAAAACCCATATTTTACCTTTTTTTCATTTGTTTCATAAGGTTTTACAAAAGTCGCAAAAAATGTGACCTTACTGGGGTACCCCGTTCTAAGGTCACATTGTACATGGGTTTTGTGTATCGATTATGAATTAGGTCAAGTTTTTTGGAAGTTTGTTAAATGTTTTAAGTGAGTTTTCGTAATTATGTTAAAATATTACTAGAAGAAAATTATATTGCAATAAATTAATAAAAAAATCTAAAATCTAGGAGAAAACATACCGTGACCGTTAAACTCTGTTCGGTTGTAACATCATGTCTATATACTTCCTTCGAGTGTCCATTACTCATAACTTAATACTTCTTTTGAAGTCCGTTAATTTTGTTATGGTAGCGAAACCCGGTCGGCTAAAGTATGAATAAAAGTGATGTAAAACAAAGTTATTTTTTAGATTATTTTAATTGTTCATGAAAATGAATAAACACTAATAATGTATTAAAAAAAAAAAAATAAAACGCTTTACTCTCTCTAAAAATAATGTTGTCCTATAAGCGGTTAAGGATACGTAATTATCTCTTGAAAACAATATAAAACAATAACACTAGATAAAACACAAATGCCATGAAAACGAATGCAAACGGAAAGAAAATCGTTCCAAAAATCGAAGAGTTATCACTTATTTTTCGGGTAAGAAAGTTTTCTGAAAATGAACATCCGTCTTTTAGCGGCCCAATCCTTTCTGATATCATGAGTATATTCGATGAATAAAACACTCGTATCGCTAGAAATGCAAACAAAGATTTACTCCAAATTCCTGTAATTCATGCTACTTTTGGGCAACGGAATTTTAGGTACTTTGCGACAAGAATTTACAACATTCTTCCGGTTAGCATAAAAGAATCTGATTCACAAAAAAAATCAAACACATTGTTAAAAATTGGATTAAAAGTAATGATAGGGCATTTACCGGTGCACTCACCCAAATTCAAAATTATTGATTCAACGATTTACGAAGGTATCTTAATATAAGTATATATTCATAGGTATTTTAAAACTATAAAAATAATTTGCAAAATTACTGCCTCAACACAGGCTAGCCTAGTGAGGTGGGTTATGTGAAACTTCAACTATAACTGTTATTATATTATTTTCCATTTTACTTTATAAACCACTGTACACATTCATTATTATATTATACATGTGTTTTAGTTATAGTTAAATTTAATTACAATAAAGATATTATTATTATTATTATGATGTTGGTTGCTATAAAGATAATGTAAAGTGCCTTGAGAATGTCTTCTTTCAAACCAACTTCTAACCGCCCTTTTGTTTTATTTTTATTTTATTGTTGAAATTGTATAAATTATGACAGTAGCAACCTGTGGTTGACGGGAATCCATCATACCGTATACCGTGAAATAACTTAAAAGTGGATTAGTACTGGCAGACGTGTATGTAATTTAATATAGATGAATCCTATTATGTTTCCACGAATGCCTCCAAGAAAAATCAACAGATGGTGCTGCGATAACCTCAACTTGCATCCATTATGTTGTTATCCAACCGTGAAATTTTAATGATTTACTCGCGAGCAGGAACCTTTCCTCGCGAAGTGAGGCAGGTAGGTACCTACTTAACGATTGTTTTATCATCCCGATGATTCGCGTAGCCTAGCGTAAACGGCCATAGATGTCGTTAACGTCGCGTTCCGTCAACAAATTTTATTTTGTACACTTCACCGGTAGAACATTAAAAACTTAAATAAGACCTTTGTGTGAACTTCCAAAGTGTTAGGGCCTGTATTTCGTTTGCTTTTTAAGCTCGACTTGAGAGATATTTACGTTTCTTCACGAACCCCGATAGTCTAATTCGACCGATAACATTCCCGAGTATACTGAAATACCGGCTCGTAGGTACTTTGCCACAATACGCGTTTGTACGATCATGGTGTTAATCAGGATTATTCCGACCATGTTGATTTCGCACATGGAAAAGTCCGAACAAAATTATTGAGTACATTGAAATAATAATAATAATTGGATTACTTGTATAGCGCCGTTTTTGTGAAAAATTGCCTCAGGGGCGCTGTACAAATCTTACCTATTCTTTATCTAATTATGCACAGATACAGAAAAACATACTTACCTGCAGCTGGCAGGTCGCTTCACATGAACACAGTTTTATTAGAAAATTAAAGTATAGGGATGATATTTTTACAGTTGCTATTTTATCCTCCTTTTATATTTTTCTATTGATGTTACATTTATTAGAAGATTGGTGGCACAAGAAGAGTTGGCATTTATTTGAAATGACCTTAAAAAGCGTAAGAATCTTCTAATGGATATTACCATGTGCTGAAAGCAGTTTTTTCTCAAAGAAAAATTATAAATAATGTTATTAGTTTTTTTTTTTGTACTTTACAATTAGATTATGGAAGTTTTCGATGTCGGAAGGCAATAGTGCAATGTAAAAAAAACTGATTTTTGTAATTATTAGAAAATAATCGAAATGTATTGATCCAAAAGTCTGGCCAATCTGGCCTTAAATTTCAAGTACAGAACTGTGTGTCATCATCACTATCAAATTCAAACGGAGTGGCGATAAACGATGTCAGGCAAGTGTAAGAGGGACAGAGCGCGTACTAAATGGGCTAGAACCAAAATATATTAAGTCAGTTTCGACTTTAGTTTCCAGTTAAATCTACATGGTAGGCATTTCTAGTGTATATTATCCATTCTGTTCCTTTTTACTATGTCAAGGTTGCCTAATATTTTTTTTTAAATAATGCCATACACATTTTTCTTAATAATATATGTATAACCTAAAAAAGTATTCGGCAACGTTGAAATATCTCCTATGAAGACACAGTGACTACTCTCTAATTATTGAAATGGTGATTATTTCAATAACGTTACTAAGCACATTAATAACCCTATATATAATACAAATAGACTAGAGCACACTTACAATACTCGTCTCAATTTTAATGAAGGATTAATGGTTCCTAAGCATACAAGCAAATATCGACAAAGAAGTTTAGATCACATTATTCCTAGCTGTTTAAATATATTATCCTCCAAAATGAAAATAAATATATATATATATATATGTACATATATTGAAAACTTGGCTAGCTAATGGAAACTATTTGTTCATTGAAGAAGATAGTATTAACACATCCCAAATGAACCACGAAACCGAAAAAAACAACAGAAATTAAAAAAAAGATTTCAGTCGCATCTGGGACTCGAACCCAGGACCTCTACCTATCCGGGGTAACCGCTTAACCAACTTAGCTAATGAGACCAGTTCAATTTACGCCCTTTACACCGATATCATACTTCAAGTTAAAGACTTCTTAATATTATCCTATATTTTTATAAATCCCATATTATTGGCTGCTATTCTTATGATGATTGCAAAGTTTCATCCCGAACTCAATTGCAATCGGAATAGAGTCTCGGATATAATAATAATAATAATAAATGTTTATTCCGGTATGTGGGGAGGTTAGTGCAGTCCCACACATTCCATACAACAATATACATTCAATAGTTATAAAAAAATATACAAAATATATACATACATCACATCGTAAAAATAAGTAAAAATAATAATTTAACTAAATAAGAGTAAGATAACTCCTTAAGGGTGCTGCGGCATTTATATTGTGAGGGGCCAATATATTTGTCCAGTATGCGTCGATGCTGGAGGCTGGACTGAGGCAGGCTTCCATGATGAGGATATTCCTGGAGCTGTTTATTCTTTCCCTCATTCCAGCCACCCTGGATCTTATAAGGGCTGCAAAACCGAAAACTCGCCCCTCTGTGAACATACTGGAAGCACTGCAGTATCTGGGGAGGCCAAACATTATGCGGAAGACGTTATTATACTGTACACGAAGTCTTTCCATACTACTCTTTTTGTAGTTTGCCCAGAGTTCGCAGGTGTACAACGTTGCGCAGAAGGCAAGGAATAGAGTCCTTTTCACAGCGGTACTACAAAGGCGAAATATACCTACCCGATTTTTATTTATATGAGACATCTATTGACTTATTTTACAAAGAAGTAGTTTATCGAGATTTTTTGTAAAATGTCCTAAAAAAGCCCTTGGACTTGTTCAACAATTTTTAAACATTGAGAAATGGTACTTTTATGTAGGAAATAATTTTTAAACTGATGCGATAATTCCGCGTGTGTACCGTGATAACACTTTTTATCAAGGCAACAATAACACCGCTGTACAGAATACCGTTATTAAATTCACTCCCGCTTAAAACAATATAAATAAATATTTTTCACATATTTGAGTAAAAACAATACTATAACATACGTGCAATTACATTATCAGTGCAATAAAGAAGTTTCGTGATATTTCAAAGTCTCAGTGTGAACCTAAATCTAAATTCTAAAATCTGATTTACTGTCAAAATAATTGATAACTCGCCGATCACTCAGTCCGAACACTGTCAGTGTGTGTGTGCATTAGAGGTGGGCGTTTCAGTTTCATTTTCAAAATAACCGAAACCGTTTCGGTTTCTCAAAATAAACGGTTTCTAGAAACCGTTTAAAAATAACGTATTTTTTTTTTCATATACATAAATATAAAATAAATAAAAGTTATCGTCTGTTATAATTACGTTGAATTAGATAATATAAATCATAGGCTTCATGGCTTCCTATTAAAAATATATATATGAACTTACCAAAATGTGAGGACGGGGTTGGGGTCAACTTTAGCGATAATTTAAAATAAAGTCAATCACAAATAAGGCCACAAAAGTATGCACACTCTGATAATATTATATACTTCAATTAATAACGGCCAACTGAGATTCAATATTAGTACTACAGCATTCATTTATATTATTATTACATCACTTTATTTTTAGGTTAAATATTTTAAGTTAACTATTTCTATGAGTTTTAAAAGATTCAAAATTTATTAATATTCAAGAACATCAGTTGCTCGACTTTTTTAGATTTTAATCTTGTTCTTCTGTCACTTAAAATTAATCCTGTCTTTGAAAACATTCGCTCACAGGGAACTGACGTCGCCAAGAAGTTACATTTGTTGTGGAATATTTTGGATAGATTGGGGTACACATATTGATTTTGTCTCCACCATTCTAATGGGTTATTTTGTCGTGGCAATACGGGCTCTTCCAAAAACATTATCACTTCTCGTGATGATCTGGAATACGAGGAACTGGCGATGCTATGGTGTTCACAATCAGTATCAAAGTCAAATAGAATTCATAGTTCGTGACGTTTTGTGGGGGTAATATTAACACATTGTGGTATTATCTTAACTTCTCCCGCTTCTGCATCTAAGAGTTCAATGACTAAATCGATAGCTTTCATCTTAGCATTCTCAGCCTCTGACGTTCTTTTAAATGCACGCCCTTTGAATCTCGGATCCAATAATGTGCACAATGCTAAGGATTCATTTTGATCAATGTCGTCGAATCTATCATTTATTCCTAATATTAATTTTGCCAGGACTTGTTTTGCTTGTGCACCTAAAATTTCTTTCTATAAAATTCCACAAACTTTCAATAGGCCCGATGTTAAAACAATAACAAGACTGGCAGTCATGTATTTTTCCCCGCTGATGTTTTTCGTAACCTGCTCAAACGGTTCCAAAATCTCGATTAATTGCTTGCACAGTTCCCAATCTTCAGATGCAAGACACGGTAGATTTTTGTTAATTACCGCTATCGTACATTGTACAGGTTTTTGAAGCTCCGATAAGCGTTTTAACATATAATATGTTGAATTCCATCGTGTCGGAACTTCTTGCAGTAACTTCTTTGGTTGTACAACTCCCGAATTTAATTGATATTTTAATAATTTTTCAGTAGACAGGTTACTTTTTTTGAAATATCTAACGATTGTTTTAAATTTATTGGTTGTATCTGAAACAATTTTTAACGCATCTTGAACAATTAAGTTTATTTTATGTGCATAAAAGCCAAAGTGTTTCCACTTGAGAATGTCATTTATAGTACCCTTGATGTTAGATGCATTATCGGACACAACAACAAGCACCTTTCCACCTAACTCCCACTTTTCCAAGATCCTTTTTAATTCTTTAGCCAACTCTACACTTGTGTGGGGCCCGCTAAAAGAGGCACAACCAAGTAAAACGGTTTGAAAAACCAAGTAAAAAGTGTGCCGTTATAGCCATGTAGCTCTCGGTCGTGGAAGAAGACCAAAGATTTGTAGTTAAACAAACACTCGTTGCCTCAGTTTTTAACAAGTCTACAACTTTAAGAACACATTTATCGTAATGCAATGACAACAAATTATTTGACACATATTTTCTGCTGGGTAAAGTGTATGATGGAATTACACCAGCTATCAATTTGACGAAACCGCTATCTTCAACCATGCTGAAGGGTTGAAGATCTTCTATAAAGTGGCCCATAACCAAATCGTCAATTTGTTTTTTTTTTCCTGCGAACTAATGTTTTTTGAAATAAAAGGCATAATATTTTGCTGTGTCGTTTTTCCAAGAGAAAAACCTGAAGTGCTGGCTATGACCTGTGATTTTTCAACTGGCTGAGCTGATAATTCAGAAGCACTCACACTCACACTTGTTTGATCACTTTCGGTTATAGTTTGACTAGCCACTATAGCCAGCGGAAGAATCACATTTTGCCGACCGGAGATTTCCGAATTGAACAAAGTTAAATGTACTAGGGGATGTTTTCTCTTTAGGTGTATTTTCAAATTAGACACAGTAGATTTAAATGAAATGCGCGTCTTGCATATATTATACTAGGCAAAATCATCCCCAACAGTTTCGAAATGTGTCCATAGAACACTAACCTTTCTGCGTTTATGCGACATCATAGAAGTAGGTAAAATAGTCTTGATATAATAATAACAAAAAATTATAAAACTGAACGAGGAACGACGGCACTTGTCAATGTTCGCGTTAATACAATTTTTCGCATACTAAACTGACAAAATGTTCAAATATTAAATCTCCCCAAATAATATACTTTATGACTGCATGTATGGATTGAAAAAGGAGTCTTCCAGAATGATCTAAAAATCGAAACAATAATAAGCAATCCTTGTTCTTGCGTATTCCGATATCACCTAAAATGTGGCACTGAACAATCGAAGATTTTTATTTTCCCGGTGCCATATTTGATATTACCAAAATGCTCTGGCCCTTTTTGGAAAGATAATATTGATTATCTGCAACATTTTATTATTATTACTTGAGACACGCCATAAACAGATCTGTCGGCTTTTTTGTAAACATTCAGGTTTGAATTACCTAGCCAGATTAAGTAAAGGCGAATAGTAAAAATTAGAACGTTTTGTTTAATGAGCCACAATTCACTACGGTAAATAGTTTAACCTTTTTTTTACGTTACTAACATTAGCTGGTGGTGGTTCATTATATTGTATTTCATGAACAGTCTCTTTTTACTTCAGAGATGGATTGCACTCGATGAAGTACGTACCCACGAAAGGAAAAGATATCGCATCAAAAGGAACCGTGTTTGCTTGAGAATATATTTTTTTATCACTAGTAGGTCTGCCGTTTCTGTACATTACAATCATTACAATTTTTTTTTCTTCTAGTCTAAAAAACACTTACATTCTTCTTTCAAGTCTAGAGACCCCGGCTGATATTATACGCGAATATACGGCATTTATTACTACGCTAACTAATTAACCATCATGCTTTTTCTCAGCAGGGATAGGCAGAGAGGATAGACCGCCACACAACTCTGTCTCGGTATAGACTCCTTGCTTCATTCACATTCATATATCGTATTATAACCTACTCCAGAATGTATTTGCTTCACTTGATTATGTCATATATTCTTCGGGTGTCCCCGACTTCTTATACCATTATCTTCCACACCATATATTCTCTTTATACCTCTCTTCGGTCATCCGTTCAACGTGCCCAAAACATCTAAGAGTCCTTTCTCAATCTTAACAATTACGAAGAAAATAGTTATCATTCCCATAATTTAAATTCATAACCATGAAAGATAAAAATAATACCATGGTTGTAGGACAAATTGATTTTGCTAGATTCGTACTTATCTGCAGTTCTGAAATACTAAAACAACAAAAAAAACAGCTAAAATCCTTATAAAATTATTTTTAGAAGTTGATGTTCACGAAAAATTAAGGTAAAAAGTAGCTCCCAAACTCGAAAACGTTGGAATCGTGATTATTAAACCACAACATTTCGCGGTGAACGATGCGGCGAAAGCGTTTGTTTGAAACGGGTCACGGCAAATATCGCATGGCGTTGCAGTCGGGCGTTTAATTTTATCGAAGCCGTTTTTCGAAGCCGTTTTTCGAAGCCGTTTTTCGAAGCCGTTTTTCGAATAAGCGTTTCACGAGAAAGCGTTTTACAAGAAAGCGTTACGGCATTTCGCGTTTAGCGTTGCGGGCGGGCGTTGCGGGAGGGCGTTACATTTTTTAAAGCATTTTGCCGCAACGGTCAGAAACGGGGTGTCGGGAAAAAGCGTTTCACGCGAAAGCGTTCGTTTTCAAACGGTTTACGACGGTTACGAGTTTAGTAAATGTTGCGGGGAGCTGTTTTAAATGTTTCGTGCGTAATTCTGAAGCGAATTATCCTCTACTCCTCTACTGGAATCATTTCGCGCGGGTTTATTGGAGACGTAGTTACAGATTTTTTAAAACGGTTTTTCTAAAATCCTCGAAACGGTTGCAACCGTTTCCTAACTTAAACGCTTTCATAAAAACGGTTTTACGTTTTTTTACTCACCTCTAGTGTGCATGTGCGTGTGCGTGTAAGCCGACTCTACGTTGCAAGCATCGAACATTAGTCCGCCTATACGACGCAGGGCCGCTAAACCTTTTCGGACCGCATCTCGCAGAAATAAGATGGACACCTGTGATACCTATTCTTTTATCACTTTGACAAATAATATTATACATACTTTAAATACTACTATAATGGATCCAACAAACAAATTCAACAAAGAACAAATGGGAAAATTGACACCCAAACTCTCGGAACTACTGGGAAATATAAGCCTAGTTGCAGCTAAAATGGGCTTTTTAGAAGGTGAACTTAAGACTTATCAACGTATCTCAGAGAACCAGCCGCTCCAGCCTCCGCCCCAGTCCCTGCCAAATACCACCAATCATGGGGTACAAATAGCTCAAATGTGCGAAGCAGCCGACGAGTTAGAGGAAAGAAAGGTGAGAGCAAACAATCTAATCGTTACAAATGTACCCGAAAGCACATTGGTGAATCAATTGGACCGAGTCAATCAGGACAAACTGGAAATAATAAAAATACTTACCAAAATCGACAACACGCTTGTCGAAAACTCTGTAAACGTTTTCCGTATTGGTGTGGTGAAACCAAATAAAATCAGACCACTGAAAGTTATACTCAACAATCCGTCGCAAGTCTTAAATATATTGCGTAGAAAAAACCTAACATTGTCAAACACTGAATATAAAATTTTTTCGGACCAAACTCCGTTGCAAAGGCAATATCTTAACGATCTCAGACAAACCCTGGCAAACCGTACCCTGGAAGGCGAAGTTGGACTAACCATAAAATTTATTAACAACAAGCCATCAATCGTAAAAATCGTCCCAAAAAACTAGGCCTAAGTACCCGAAAATGCTGGGCCAAATGCCCTGACCAGATTAAAATCTATTATCAAAACGTCAGGGGACTTCGGACTAAACTGAGCGACGTTAGAGCTAATGCACCCACCATCACACAGGACATCATCATTCTCTGAGACCTGGCTGGAACCATCGATATACTCGGCGGAGCTCGGTCTAACTAACCATCATATTTACCGGGTTGACCGAAGTCGGAACACCAGCTCCAAATCAAGAGGAGGAGGTGTCCTGATAGCAGTAAATAAAAAAATATCATCAAAATTATTAAAAAATAAAAACAGTGATGTTGAGCAAATTTTTGTTAAGTTAAACGTTAAAAACAAAAAAACTATTATCGGTTGTGTTTATATTCCACCGAATTCAAATATATCAATATATAAAAACCATTGTGAAGACGTTGAGCTACTCAAATCTAATAACTCTAATCACAATATTATAATTTGCGGTGATTATAACCTGCCCAATTGTAAATTTAATGACTTGGATTATTTACCATTAACGGCATGCGAGAGAGAAATCTTAGACATGTCGAACTATTTAGGTCTATTTCAATGTAATTATGTGCAAAATTGCAGTAATCAGGTACTTGATTTAATTTTTTCTACTGAAGAGGATATAAAAGTCTACGAATCAGCAGAATCCTTTGTCCCAATTGACAAGCACCACCCTCCACTTACAATACTTACACCTAATACAATAGAGTGTGACCCCCTAATTAAAAATTGTAGTCGTAATTTTAATACTGCCAATTACCAGAACATTAATCATGCACTTAACAAAGTGGATTGGTCTGTTCTCACGGAAGGCGATCTCAACGATAGCGTTGAACTATTCTACTCTCAACTGAATAGTATCATTTCCGACACAATTCCTCTAATTCATCATAAAGTACGAAAGTATCCTATATGGTTCAGCGAAGAATTAGTTCAGTTAACTTTTATTAAAAAAGAAACACATAAACAATATAAACAAAACAGAACAATTACCAATTATATGGCATTCAACAATATTAGAAAAGATTGCAAAAAATGGCAAAAAGATGTTATAATAATTACATAAATTCAGTTGAGAACACGATAATTCATGATGTAAAAAACTTTTGGAAATACACAAAATCATTGAAAAATAATGAAGTTGGTATTTCCGGAAATATTCGTTACAGACAAAACAGCTCCAATAAAATTAAAGAAATTGTTAACATGTTTGCAGATTACTTTAAGGACGTGTATGAACCAGAAATTCCAGACGATTTAATTCCGAACTTCACTTCAGATATAAATCTACACTTATCACAAATACACATTGACATTGAAGACGTTATAGCCTGTATTAAATCACTTGAACCCAAAACAAGCTCGGGACCTGATAAAATTCCTTCCATTTTACTTAAGAATTGTGCCCAAAGTTTATCTGTCCCGCTTTATATACTGTTTAACAAATCACTCTCTACTGGATACTTTCCACAAATATGGAAACTTAGCTACCTAACTCCTATATTCAAAAGTGGTCAAAATCGCTTGTAGAAAATTATCGGCCTATCTGTATTCAATCGTCAATACCAAAACTTTTTGAAAAATTGATTCTTAAGAAAATCAGTTTCATTGTAAACTTTTCTATCACAACTAGTCAACATGGCTTTATCTCTGGCAGATCAACTTTGACTAACCTAACATTATATGAAAATTTCATTTCAAATGCACTTGCCAATAAACAACAAGTTGATTCCATTTATACAGACTTTAGTAAGGCGTTTGATAAAGTCTGTCATAAAATTCTCATTAATAAACTTTCGAATCTTGGCATTAATGGGAAACTATTATCCTGGTTTGAGAGTTACTTACTTAGGCGTCAGTTAACTGTCTGTATCAATGATCATTTATCATACACGTTCGAAGCTACCGGTGGCGTACCCCAGGGTTCGCATCTTGGTCCCATACTTTTTAATTTATTCATAAACGACGTAACAAACATATTCACCCGTGTTCTCATTTTAATGTTTGCTGATGACATGAAGATATATAGAATTATTGATAATATCGAGGACTGTCTGTTGCTTCAATCTAATCTTAATAGCCTTTACGACTGGTGTCTTAAAAACAAATTAACTCTTAATGTAAAAAAATGCCAACTTATGAGATTCCACAGAAAAAAAAAAAACCACTGCTGTTTACTTACTTTCTCAATAATTACACCTTATTATCTGTTGATGAAATCAGAGACCTTGGTATAACCTTTGACACTAAATTAACATTCATTGAACATATTAATAATATAACCAGTAAAGCAATGCAAATGTTAGGATTTGTCTTACGGATTTCAAAGGATTTCAAAAATTTAAACACTGTCAAATTACTGTACACTTCTCTTGTTAGAAGTCAACTAGAATTTAACTCCAACATTTGGAATCCTTACTACAGCGTACATGAAAATTCCCTTGAGCGAGTCCAACATAAATTTTTACGTTACATTAATTTTAAATTGGGAATACCCATCGAAAACATTAATTACCTCTCTCTGTTACAATTAATGGGACTCGATACATTAAAAGAAAGAAGAATTTGTTCAGACCTATTTTATTTATTTAAAATTGTTAACAACTTGTTGAACTCCCCTGAACTTCTCTCATTAATATGTTTCCATGTACCGGGTCGAACAGTACGCCACAAATTACCTTATCATTGTAACAATATAGGATCAAACGCTGAACTCAATTCCATAATGAATCGTCTGCATGTACTTGGTAATAAATATGTTTTAGACGATGCTATATATATTGAAAGGATATCAACGTACAAATATTACTGTATTAAAGCTGTTTGTCAGCGCTTCGATCATAATTAAACTTACTATTGATTGTATTCACTCCTCAACACACAGTTTGTGCCATTGCACATTGTTATTATTTCTATGTTCATAATTGTATTGCACTGTTTTAACTTGTTTTATGTAAAAGCCCTAAGGGCGTAAATAAATAAATAAAATTAAAATTTGATTTTTTAAGAAACACCTCAACCATATTTGTAAAATACACATATTATCAGATGCCTCGGGGCACGCTGCGATGTTCTAAAGAAATATTTTCTAGTACCTCGTATTTTTATCTAGTATTATGATGAAAGAAATAACTACCGGCATATTTTGTTTAAGTATGAGAGTGGTTTGTGACTTTTGTAATATTGCTTCAGTACTAAACAATCCTAACGTAATATTTTATTGTTTGAGTCAAGTTGAATTAATGAAATATTTCTTATACTTCAAAAGGGAGAAAAAACAAAGCAAATGGGAATTCTTTATCCCTCGCCAATGGCAGAAGGGATGATCGTTGAAGAAAGGGTTGTTTGTATTCATTTGAACACTGAAGAATATGGACGACTTAAATCTTACCACGACGCAAAAGCTCAGGTTCTCAAACTAACTAGAAATAAAATTTCAAATACGTATCACATAAATAACGTCGCTTTATTGAACACAACTTCAAGCACAGATTTAGGCGTAACATTCGACTCGTCACTTAATTTCAATAAACTTATACGATACTATTTCAAAAAGTGCATCACAAGTATTAGAATTACTGTACGGGACAAGATCTGTAAACTCTCGCCGCACGTTTAGAAGAAGAAGATCAGGCTGGCCACTTCGACGCTTCAGAGCAGGGTAGGAAGGAAGGGGGAAATGCCTTGAAAAAGGCAAACGATTTCTTGCAAGGAGGTGGTGAGGGTGAAGAGAAAGTCACGGTCGGTTTTCAGGCCGGGTGAAGATGCAGGCGAAGTAGGTAGAAGGCGTGTTGAATCCGTGAGAATACTCTGAGTTTTAGAAATGCACTCGTCGTTCAAGTACTTCGGTGCGATACCGTGCGGCGAATCGGGCAGTTTGAACTCGTGAATATTTCGCGAGCTGCCGTAGACTCTGTCAATCTTGGATCGACTTGATCAAAAAATTAGGATGTCAATCACGACCTTCTGCTTGATTTGAGCCTATTGCAATCTTCACCTATTTTTTATTAAAGCAACCAAAATTATTACAAAGTATGTCATGGGGGTCAAAGTAGGACAGGTAATACTTTGCCGTCAGATTACAAAAAAATGCATTGTACAAACATAAAATAAGTAAGTTTACTCGATTACGCGGGCGCTAATGAACAGATCAGAAAAGATTGTTTATTTAGATCAGTCACCGCGGCCGCAGGAATCGCTCACAAAGACAGACAATTTTGGTAGAACAATAATTTTGAAAGGTTTTTGTGGATCAGAGGGGCTCGACCAATGAGAGCCCGCTCTGTTTCGGGACCGTCGCCGGGAGCGACCGTAGGGGTGGCGGGGGTCGGAGAAATGTCCCGTTAGCACCCAGTAGCGTCTCGGGACGAAAACGAGGTTCAGGGGCGTAGGAAAAAGAAAACGATGACGTGCACTGTCATCATCACTTCTTCGAAAACCCCGGAACTACGCTTGTCGAAAGCCAATATGTACTGAAATGGGGCGTTTGCACAAATCCTCTTTTTGTGCAAACATAACAAGATAGGGATGCGTATCTAGTCGCTTCTATCAGGTTAAAATTAAAGTCGGGCGTTGCACAATTCATTATTTGTGCAGACAAACAAACAAGACAGAGACGCGTATCTAGTCGCGTCTCTCTCTCTCTCTCGTTTGTGGTCAGGTCGTCTGTTATGAGCCTGACAGTACTACATGCCAGCTTGATCGAGAACGTATCGAGTCGTCTCTCGTTCGAAACTGCACGAACTCAGTAGTTGATTTCGTATCTAGTCGTACCACCTACTGCGTTATGTACTGGTTGATGTTATGCAAATGGAGGGTATTACAAACGTTGATAGTCACGTCTGGTATATTCTCCCCTCGGTGCAGTAACGTCTGTGCCTAGCTGTGAAGACGTGTACTCCGGCGGTGACCTCGCCGGCCAGTCCCTCTGGGCCGTCGGAGGGCGGTCCTCATCGGCACCCTTGGGCTGGCGTGGGTCGGTGCGGGCGTCAAAGCTGGTACTGGTGGTGCAGCGGATGCGGGTGTCGCAGCGGATGCGGGTGTTGCAGCGGATGCGGGTGTTGCAGCGGATGCGGGTGTCGCAGCGGATGCGGGTGTTGCAGCGGATGCGGGTGTCGCAGCGGATGCGGGTGTTGCAGCGGATGCGGGTGTTGAAGCTGATGCGAGCGTCGGTGCCGGGAGTATGACCGCGACTTTGACCGCTGGGCGCACGTAGATGCCGGTGGCTGTTTGTATGCGGACAATTCTTACTTGTCCGTCAGCGGCGGGCTTAGCTTCGATTACACGTCCGCGTGGCCAGCCGTTTCGGGGTAGAGCGGGGTCCATGATGACCACCAAGTCGTGCTCTTTGATGGGGTCGGCCCGGTGGTGCCATTTCTGCCGGGCGGCCATGGTGGGGAGGTATTCACGAAGCCACCGCCTCCAGAACATGTCTGCAAGCTGTTGGCTTATGCGCCACTGGCGGCGGAGGCATACCTCCTCCTCCTTTTTGTCATAGAGTGACAGGTGAGGGCGTTTTCCCGCTGACCCCATTAGAAAGTGGTTGGGGGTCAAGGGCTCCTCGTCTCTCGGATCAACCGAGACGTGGGTCAGGGGCCGGTTGTTGACCACGAACTCGGCTTCTGCAAGCGCCGTAAGAAGTGTCTCCTCTCTCGGGGCTCTTTCTTTCAGTGTAGCTCCTAGGGCTCGCTTCACTGAACGTACTAGCCTTTCCCAGGCTCCCCCCCTATGGGGACTCAGAGGTGGGGTAAAGCGCCACTCGATACCCTGTATGGCTAGGGTATCCTGCATCCTTGCGTCCTGGCTGAGCGACTCCACGGCATCTCGGATTTCATTGTTTGCTCCATGAAAGTTGGTACCGTTGTCGGAGTACATCACTGCTGGTTGTCCTCGGCGGGCCGCCATCCGTTGCAGGGCCATGATGGCCGAGTCAGCACTCAGCGACGCAGCCAGTTCTAGGTGTATGGCGCGAGTGGAGAGGCATGTAAATATGGCCCCGTAGCGCTTTTCTCGGCGTCTGCCAATCGTGACCTCCATAGGGCCGAAGTAGTCCAGTCCGCAGTGTGTGAACGGGCGGACATGGTGCGTCAGGCGAGCTTCTGGGAGCGCTCCCATAATGGGTGGGACGGGCTTGCTCTTCCGCATTCGGCACGTTGGGCAGTCGTGGGCGATCTTCCTGCTAGTGGTACGTAGCCGCAGTACGAAGAAGCTGCCCCGTACCTCTGCGATGGTCTTCTCGGTGCTCGGGTGGTC
This sequence comes from Halesus radiatus, assembly GCA_022606495.2. Lineage (NCBI taxonomy): Eukaryota > Metazoa > Arthropoda > Insecta > Trichoptera > Limnephilidae > Halesus > Halesus radiatus. The sequence continues at coordinate 67,921 of JAHDVE020006382.1, forward strand.
CGCCTTCTGGTGGTAGTGTCGGATCAGCAGCCGAGTATAGGGGTCATCGCCATCCAGGATGATCGGAGTCTTGGCTACGCTCGTGGCTCCGGTTACTGCTTGCAAACGGGAGCGCATCCGCATGACTCCGTCTGGGCCGAGGAAAGGCGTCAGGCTGTTTAGGCGGCTAGCGGCGGGCAGCGCCTGGCCGTGCTGTATGTTGTGAAGATCGGGGGTGAAGGCATTCTCTTGGGACCTGATCACCCATCTGCGTTCAGCCTCCTTGAGCTCCTCGGCTCGTAGCGGGCCTTCGGTAGGTCGGCCCGACCCCATCCGGCAACGCCTTATGAAGCGCAGTATCCATGCTGTGGCGCGGATGAGGCGGTACCATGAGGAGAACCTCTCGATAGCGGGCAGGGCCTCCCAGGCCGTGGATATGAGGCCGACATATTGGGGCCTAGTCTCCAGGATCGAGTCATCGGGCTTCGTGGTGAGGGCGCGCTCTTCGGGCCAGTCCTCGTCGGGTTTCGTGATGAAAGCAGGTCCGCAGAACCATTCTCCTTGCAGGGACAGGTCGGGTAGTGCCAAGTCTCGGGTGCCGATGTCAGCGGGGTTTTGTTTGGTTGGAACCCACCTCCAGTCAGCTATGTTGGTGAGTTCGTCGATCTCGCCCAACCGATTCGCCACAAAGGCGGAGTATGCCCGTGGGTCGGTGCGTAGCCAACACAGCACTGTGGTCGAGTCGGTCCAGAAGACGGTTCTGCATATTCGTGCCTGACTTTCAGATTTAATAGTCTTGGCCAGTCTAGCCGCCATGAGCGCGGCCTGCAGCTCGAGGCGGGGAATTGATAGCGGTTTGAGTGGCGCCACCTTGCACTTGCTTGCGATGAAGGTGGCTCGCGGCGCGCCTTGCACTTCCTCAACGAAGTAGGCGACGGCGCAGCAGGCTTGTTCGGACGCGTCACTGAAGAGGTGCAGTGTAACGTTGCTCAGCTTGTGTCGGAGTGACCGTCTCGGGATGGACACGCTGCTTTCCCTCAGCAGACTCATCCAGTCCCTCCATCGCTCGGCATGCTCAGGGGCGATGGGGTCGTCCCAGCTGATGCTCGAGCGCCACACGGCTTGTAGTAAAATCTTCGACCGTATAGTGAGGCAGGCGACGAAACCCACCGGGTCAAAGATTTTCATGATGATGGATAGGAGCTGCCTCTTCGTAGGCCGTGTGGCTTCTTGGGGGCTGACCGCGTCGAGAAAGGTGTAAAGAAATCGGTCAGTCGACGGGTCCCAGATCAGTCCCAGTACGCGCTCCGTCCCCGTGGTTCCGCTGTTGATCTGCACTGCGGCGGTTGCTCGTTCACCGGGGAGAATCCGTGCTATAGCGGCCGGGCTGTTGGAGGCCCAGTTGGTCAGGTTGAACCCTCCCTTTGCAAGGAGGGTCTTCACGCTCTGGACCAGTGCGGCAGCCTCGTGTACGTTATCCACGGCGTCCAAATAGTCGTCCATATAGAATTTGGAACGAACGGCTGCTGCGGCGGCGGGGTGCTCGGTTTCGTAGTGCCCGGCCACTCTGTCTCGCACGTACTGGGCACTGCTGGGGGAACACGTCGCCCCGAACATCATAGATGTCAACTGGTACGTCTCTGGGTCCCGTGTGCCAGGCGACCTCCAAAGGTACAGCTGGGAGGGCTGGTCCTCTCTCCTGATGTGGATGCGCAGGAACATCTCTTGTATATCTGCAGCGATGGCCACATTTCCCTCTCGGAAGCGAAGGAGGTTCCCCAGGAGTGAGGACAGCAAGTCAGGGCCGGTCATCAGCTGGTCATTCAGAGACGTCCCTCGGCATCGGCTGGCGGCATCAAAGACGATTCTGATTTTCCCCGGCTTGTTGGGATTTGTCACCGCGAAGTGAGGAAGGTACCACTTTCGCGGGGCAGGTAATGATGCCTCGTGGGTTGAAAGCTTCCTGGCGTAGCCTTTGGCGACAAGTTGTGACATCTTGTCGGCGTACGCGGCCGCCAGGGTGGGGTCCGCCGCCAGCTTCTTGTCGAGAGATTGTAGCCGCTTCAGTGCGCACTGCCGGTTGTCGGGTAGCACGGTTGTCGGGTCTTTCCACAGGAGTCCGGTTTCCCACCTCCCGGTAGCGAGGGGGCGGGTGGTCTCTCCCATCATCGCTAGTGCCTTGCGTCTTGAGCATTGACCCGAGCTGCTGATGTAACGCCGAGGGAGTCGATGGCGAAGTTTGTCCTCACCAACTCCCTCAAGCGGGCGTCCGCGGCGGTCTCTGCTTGCAGGGCCAGAGTAGTGGCTGGGTCGTCAGCGCCAGGGTTTGTTCCCCCGTGAGCGATCCACCCTAAAGCGGTCCGCGACACTATTCGCGTAGTGTTGTCCTCACGGACCTCTCTTGATACAATCAGGTGGGCGTTGTCTTGCCCGATCAAGAGCTTCGGGGTGATGCGTCGTCCTGGCACTTGCTGCTCCGGCAGGTTCAGCTCGGCTATGGTGCTCGCGGTGATGGAGAAGGTCGTGTTCAACCCGGCGCCTCTGATGGTCAGCTTCACGCGTCGGGAGCGGGCGTCGGAGGTGCACATGCCCTTTGCTCCGTGAAGCCGTACGGCACGGACCGGACCGCTTGCACCGGTCAACATCGCGATCTCGGCGTCGACAAGGGTCACGGTAGAGCCCTCATCTAACAGCGCGAACACTGACACTTCACTCCCTGCGGGCCCGCGAAGCACAACCGGCACAATTTTCAGCAGTACGCTATCGTCTGTATTTCGGCGTCATAAGTTTATTTCACCCACAACCGGCTCCGTTTTTCGCACTTCATGGAGCAACCGATGGTGGGGATGCCGGCACTCCCCCACCCCGCACCACACTTTCACTTTACACTCCCTCGAGTGGTGTCGACCGAGGCACTTTCGGCACAGGTTGCTTGCGCGCACGGTCTCCCAGCGGAGGGCGACAGATTTCCCGGCGAATACCGCACAATCCCGAATGGCGTGGAACTTATTGCACTGCGCACAATTGTCACTTCGCACTGTCGCCCTTTTCCCGGCTGAAGACCGGTGGGCAGAGTCGGTCGCGGCACGCTTCCTGGGTCCGGGCGTAGCCGCGCTCGTCGGGGGCGCGGCCGCCGCGTTCACTAACACTTGTTCGCGGCGCCCTCGATTCGGTCGAGCCGGGTCGAGCATGCCGCTAATCGGGATCACTTTCGCGACGCTTCGCAGGAACATTGAGAGCTGCAGTAGTGTGGCCGGGGTGGATTGGCCTAGCTGGCGCACCTCGAGCAGCCAAGACATCCTCCGGGTGCAGGGCATCTTGGCGGTGACGTCAGCTAGTAGGGCGGGGTTGGTGAGGTAGCCCTCCGTCCTCAAGTCTCGCAGGGAGGCCACCAAGTTCTGGACCGTCCCAGAGAAGTCGGCGATCTCCTCGAGTGAAGCTTCCGCTGACAGGTGCGGCAGTTTCTTCACCTTATTTAGCATAAGGTTGGCGATGGATCCTGAGCCACCGTACCGCGTCTCGAGGGTGGCCAGGATCTCTGGGACCTGTTCGGGGTCCAGCAGGAGGGAGTAGACAGCCTCCCGGGCCCTGCCTTTCAGCGCGCGCTGCAGTCTGATGAGGTTCTCGCTGGGTGTCAGCCTGCAGGTTTTGGTCGACTGGTGGTACTGCGCTATCCAGGCAGGCCACTCGAGGGGGTCCCCGGAGACCGTGGGGAGGTCCTTGGCTGTAGATTGTCGAGCAATGAGGGCAGTCATCCGGACATCCTCCTCGACGGACGGGCGGGGGCTCTCTGGTACGCGTGTCGATCGGATCGCCTCGGCAATCATAGCGCCGATCCGTGCCACGGTAGGGTCCTCGCCCTGCTGGACCCACTCTCTGGTATGCCGGGCAGTCTCGTCAGCGGTAGGCTGCGGCGGGAACAGCGGCGAGTAGCTGGGATGCCCGATGTTGACGGGCTGGGACCCCGCGTGCAACTGCGAGGTAGACGGCTCTGCATAGGGCTGCGCGTAGAGTGGGCGGGCTCGTAGCTCGGCGTACGGCAGCGGCTCGGCATACGGCAGTGGCTCGGCGTAGCGTCCGGCCGGCGCTGCGGGGCAAGGGAGCACAGCGGGGCCGAACGTTGCAGCGGGGAGGGGGTACCCCTCAGCCGGGGCTCGCACAACACGCGCCTCTGCGTCGGTCATCTGTACTCGTACCGGCTCGGGGATTGGCTGCACAGCTGCGGGGACGTCCTGCTTGGCGGGCTGCATGGCCGACAATAGCGCGGCGAGCTGCTTGGCATGCTGCTCCCTCAAGGCGCGCATCTCCCGTTGTAGCTGCCTCACGGTGTCCTCTGTGGTGGAGGAGTTGTTCTCAGCATCGGAGGACTGCGCAGTGGTGGGTGTGGGCGCGGCACCGAGCGCAGCGCCGAGCGCAGTGCCGGGCGCCGGGCCGAGCGCAGCGCCGAGCGCAGCGCCGAGCGCAGCGCCGAGCGCCGGTCCGAGCGCAGGTCCGAGCGCAGGTCCGAGCGCAGGTCCGAGCGCAGGTCCGAGCGCAGGTCTGAGCGCAGGGCCGAGCGCAGCGCCGGGCGCAGGTCCGAGCGCAGGTCCGAGCGCAGCGCCGAGCGCACCGGCGGGAGCAGCGTCGGGCGCAGGGGCGGGCGCAGGAGGGGGTGGGGCAGCGGCAGACGGCCCGGCGGCAAGCCACGTGGCGGCAGGCCACGCGGCGGCAGGCGGCGCGGCGGCGATCGCAGCGGCGGGCGCGGCGGCGAGCACAGCAGCGGGCACAGCGGCGGGCACAGCGGTGGACTCGGGCTGAGACTCCGAGCTCGAGGCCCCTCGACGGCTGCGACGTGCAGGCATCTCGGCACGTACAAGGCACGAAGACGTACAGACGTCGCTTGTAGTCGAGAAGGCGTGCAGACGTCACTGAAGGCGAGAAGGCGTGCAGACGTCACTGAAGGCGAGAAGGCGTGCAGACGTCACTGAAGGCGTGAAGGCGAAGACGTCACTAGTAGTCGTGAAGGCGTGAAAGTAGATCCTGGCTCAAGAAGGACCATGTACGGGACAAAATCTGTAAACTCTTGCCGCACGTTTTTTTTGAAGAAGAAGATCAGGCTGGCCTTCGACGCTTCAGGCAGGGTAGGAAGGAAGGGAGAAATGCCTTGAAAAAGGCAAACGATTTCTTGCAAGAGGTGGTGAGGGGTGAAAGAGAAAGTCACGGTCGGTTTCAGGCCGGGTGAAGATGCAGAGGCGAAAGTGGGGGGTAGAAGGCGTGTTGAATCCGTGAGAATACTCTAGTTTAGAAATGCACTCGTCGTTCAAGTACTTCGGTGCGATGCCGTGCGGCGAATCGGGCAGTTTGAACTCGTGAATATTTCGCGAGCTGCCGTAGACTCTGTCAATCTTGGATCGACTTGATCAAAAAATTAGGATGTCAATCGACCTTCTGCTTGAATTTGAGCCTATTGCAATCTTCCACCTATTTTTTATTAAAGCAACCAAAATTATTACAAAGTATGTCATGGGGGTCAAAGTAGGACAGGTAATACTTTGCCGTCAATTTACAAAAAAATGCATTGTACAAACATAAAATAAGTAAGTTTACTCGATTACGCGGGCGCTAATGAACAGATCAGAAAAGATTGTTTATTTAGATCAGTCACCGCGGCCGCAGGAATCGCTCACAAAGACAGACAATTTTGGTAGAACAATAATTTTGAAAGGTTTTTGTGGATCAGAGGGGCTCGACCAATGAGAGCCCGCTCTGTTTCGGGACCGTCGCCGGGAGCGACCGTAGGGGTGGCGGGGGTCGGAGAAATGTCCCGTTAGCACCCAGTAGCGTCTCGGGACGAAACCGAGGTTCAGGGGCGTAGGAAAAAGAAAACGATGACGTGCACTGTCATCATCACTTCTTCGAAAACCCCGGAACTACGCTTGTCGAAAGCCAATATGTACTGAAATGGGGCGTTTGCACAAATCCTCTTTTTGTGCAAACATAACAAGATAGGGATGCGTATCTAGTCGCTGCTATCAGGTTAAAATTAAAGTCGGGCGTTGCACAATTAATTATTTGTGCAGACAAACAAACAAGACAGAGACGCGTATCTAGTCGCTTCTCTCTCTCTCGTTTGTGGTCAGGTCGTCTGTTATGAGCCTGACAGTACTACATGCCAGCTTGATCGAGAACGTATCGAGTCGTCTCTCGTTCGAAACTGCACGAACTCAGTAGTTGATTTCGTATCTAGTCGTACCACCTACTGAGTTATGTACTGGTTGATGTTTATGCAAATGGAGGGTATTACAAACTTTGATAGTCACGTCTGGTATATATTGCATTTTTATAATTTTCTGGAAGGACTTGAACTATATCTACAATAAAAAAATATTGTATTTCATATTCCTTACAAACAATTCATTTCAATATTTAAAAGCATTACGTGCTAAAAGTGTTTTTTCTAAAACTTTGAGAATTAACGCCATCTGTGATCGCGAAATTACATAATAATTTTAAGTTTCGCCTTATGGCAATATAACCAGACACAACTGAAAAACAGTCATTTTTTAATCGAATTCTAGACGTATCGACTCTTTTCCAAAAAAAAACATAAATTGATTTTTAAAGATTGTTCCTTTATTTAGTATAGTAAGTTTGAAAAATTAGCCATATATTTTTTATGTTATAAAGTTCTTCTGTTGGTCGTTGCGCAGATTTTTGTATTTTCAAACGAACATTTGTTATAAAACACAAATATTTCATATCATCTAATGATACAGTATTCTACGTAACATATACAAATACTGTATTTCGGAGGGAAACACCGGTACACATCGACACTTTAATCTGTCAGCGGGACTTTTGTAGAGGTATAGAATATACGTCAATGAAAGCCAAATAACTTTTTCACAATGATCGTTTATTAAAATAACTTCTCTCTTTATATGATTTTTCTCAACGAAACAAGTGACGTATGTTCGCAGTGATTGACGTCATTGAGATTGGTAAAAACACGTCGGTTATGACGTCTTTAATAATTTAGTTGACGTCACTGGTGTATGTCCCAGAAATAGTGACGGCAACAACTGCCATTGACGTCATTAAATGCGTCGTCTGAATTGCAGAAATACGTCACCTTGATGCGGTGATGCACTTTTAGCATGTGCTTACGTAAGAGTATTTCTGCCATTTCCTAAATACGTCTTATGATTTGGATGTCCAATATAAATATTATAAATCAATATATTATCTACCTGGACAAGGTTTCGAAAATTCAATTTTAATTAAAAAATCTGAGTATGTGTTTTGCTACGAAACTCCTTCAATTTGTCTATTTATTTACTGACGTACTAATCGATATATTTCATTATTTTTTACACACCTTCTTTACTTAGATATTATTAAATAATCAGACATAATTATATACGACATAAAAAAATATATATATATTACAAAAGTGCAGTATTTTAATAAACCTACGAGCTTGCGTTTGCATATTTTACCACTAGCCTATGAGTATTTATGGCGTAAATTTTACTTTTGCCAAAATCACAGTATCTGCCGATTATCAATTTTTTTTACGAATTATTCGGTTAAAAATGGGCAGAAAAAGACCGAGGTAGAAATCTTCCACCAAAAAACTCATTTTGTAGAAAAACATGGGTTAGCGACGTTTAATAATGTAGGTACCTTATATGTACAGGGTAATCCGAACGAATCAATGGTATTCAGTCAGATTTTTTACTATGCGTACTTTTAATAATTCATGTTATAATTTTTATAACATAATTTATCTATAATTATGTGCTGTTTAATTTTCACGGGAATCAAATGAATTGTTTTTCTAAAGCTGAATAGATATACATATTTTTGTCAGTAATTGCTTCTTGTTCATTGGCTACTTTATTGGTTTGTATATTAAATTTGATAGTAGGTATATACTTATTGTCCAGCATCCCTTCTACGAAAAGTCACTGAGCGCCACTACTATGTACATACATTATGTACCTGCATCAAGGGTATTATGGTGACCGATTCAACCGTAATTACCGGGGCTATTTATTATTAACCAATCTTTATAATAGACTCGCATTAATACCCGGCGTTGCCTGAGTTACATGCTTATATTACCTTTTTTACACGGTGTCCGAAAACTAGTGGTACAAGAGGTAAACTTTAGAATCTACATCGCATAGAGAACAATTTTTCGGCAATGTCTGTTATCTCAAGTTGACCTATTGCCAATTGGGCATATCTGAAGTGGGACTGCACTTGTGCTTGACTTTTGGGTCGCCATCGGCATGGATCCCCTACTATTGTACAACTAGCAGTATATGTAGGTAGCCCAATAGTTCCTAGAGAAGTGGGCATTGTACATGTGTGTCTGTGATCAGACCAGTTGGAATTGTAGTCAATATACATATCTTCAATTGTATTGCGTACTGCCTGAGTTATGAGGCAATGGTCGAGCCACTTAGTTGTATTATGTGCATCGCTTACATATGTGTCGAGCAGGAGTATGTCAACATCTGCAATTTGTAGGTTATATTCTGAGCAGAATGATTTAAACTCACACCCAAAAGGCGAATTCATATTGGCAGAATTATACAATTGGGGTTGTCACTTTCCTCGATTGTCGTGTGTAATTTCGATAGACAGGATAAATATTCCAGTAAATCATCAGTGTTGTCCACTGGCGTGTATACACACGACAAGTAATGTTCCAGTGTCTAGTATAAAATCAATTGTTATGATTCTGGGAGTTTCAGAGTCGATCGTTACTGCCTCGAAAGATTTCTTCCATAATATAGCTTCCATAATATAGTCCGCCATATGGTCGTCCTCTTAGCAGACTACTAGAGACGTCTACCGCTGAACTCCCATAGCTCGTGAAATCAGGGTGAATTTCGTTGAGAAAATCTAAACCAGTTGGTAAAAGCCACATCTCTTGTAATAAAATAATATCGTTCGTAGTACACAGATCGAAAAAAAAAAATTCTACTCTTTTTACTGATCGGCAATTGATCGAAGTAATGTTTAGCTTATTAATTTTGTTTTGTTTCTTTCATAATTCACTCTACAGCTTTTTTTAATCTTCTGAACACAATGCCTTGGGGCCAGAAATCGTGGTTCATTACAGTTTTAATGTCGTTTTGCTGGATCATAATCTTAAATATCCTAAATGGGGTTCTTTAAAAGGTTTTAGGATTTCAATATTATTTGTCTTTAATCCTTTATTTTCGCAAAATGACTTGACTTAATACTAACATCTCACAGTGCTCACGCCAATCGTCATTCCCATGGACCATTCCATACGTTTACGATACGAGTCATGTGTATGTACCTACCTATCTTTTGCTTTAATGAAGAATTCACAAGTGTGGGAAAACGAGACAGATGTAGAAAATAGTGTAAAATGAGATGGTTATAGATGCCACAACACTAAGGAACTTTTTTATGTGAATATGTACGAAAACGAGATAGATACAGAACACAACAGCGCAAAATGAAATGTTGATAGGCAGGCGATCTCAGGCAAACTTTCTAATGAAGGTCGAGCTATGAATTCATAGTGCAGTTTCATTCTTCCAATTCGATCAAAGGACGTTTTCTGGGCAAGGAATGTAACTACTAAATACCGATGGCTTGTTCTGTTTGCAGCTCGCATATGTAATCTTCCATCATGTCGATAAATAGTATGGGTTCTGTAAATTTAGTAGGTCTAAACTAACTAACTAACTAACTAACCATCACGCCGTTTCTCCGCAGGGGTAGGCAGAGAGGACGGACCGCCAAACAACTCGATCTTGGCATACACTTCTTGCTTCATTCACATTCATACAACGCCTCATACATTCTCTTCTGTTATTCCGACTTCTGACATGGCCCGACTCGAGTATTTGATTCACTTGATCGTGCCATGTCTTCCTCGGGCGTCCCTGGGCTCTTCTTCCATTCACATTCGCGTCATATATTCTCCTTACACTCCTTTCTTCGTTCATTCGCTCTACATGCCCAAACCATCTAAGCGTCCCTTTCTTAATCTTGCTCACTACGCTTACATCAGCCTTGCATTCTTTACGAATCTCAACATTTTCACTCGATAATACATGGTTTTACCACACATTTGTTTCAGAGATCTCATTTCTACAGCATTCAGTCTACTTTCATCCTTCCTCTGCCAGTTCCATGCCTCGCTGCCATACATCAAGGTTGGTATCAGCACTCCATTGTGGACTGCTAGCTTCGCTTCCTTGGACAACTTTTTGTTTTCTATACTCCACAGAATTATTTCTGTAGTACTTCCTTCCTCGTACTTCACAGGAATCCTGTGACAGGATTGACAGGGACAGGATTGTCGTAAGTTGAAAGCAATTTTGGTGTAATTTTGGGTTTGAGTGTGACAAAGGGTGCCATTTTTTTGCTTGCACCAGGTGCCGGCCCTGGATATATATTCCCCAGCTTCCCATTTGCACCATTAGTTTCCGGACACCGTGTACAATGAGAGAATATGGTATAACACACACGTTGACAAATAACAAAGTAAGGTAGGGAAAGTTTTTATTTTTAAAATCTTTTAGATGAGTACTTAATATTATTTCGTTTCTTTGCAGGAGCCAGACCACCGCCTCTAATTCGCCGTTCATCCTTCCCAGCAAACGTTCTGCTGGAGGCACAGATCCAGCAGAATCGCCGAGGGTCCATGGACAGCGAAGATGACTCCTCGCCCGACTCACGTCGCAGGTGCCGTCTCATTCGCAGGCACTAAACACTCACGATGAATCATCATGAGACCAACTACCCACTCAGGCCTCAAGAACA
>JAHDVE020006383.1:0-14842 GCA_022606495.2 Halesus radiatus
CCAACAAACGATTCATTTCAATATTTAAAATCCCTAAGTTCTGAGAGTGTTTTGTTCGAAAATATTTTATTTAGCGCCATCGTGAGCGCGTAACACGTTTCGTTTAACCTTTAGCTTGACTGATTTTATAAAAATAGCTTTACAGAATTCGTAAGTAACATGGACGAACACACAGGGACATCAATTTTACTGATATTTCGTCTTAAATTATCCTTCCTCTCACCTCTTATTATCCTACTTTAAATTCTGCCAGAATCCTAGTGGTTTTGGACTGTTAATCTTCTATGGGACACAAAAAAACAGACCTACTTAGATTGGATTCTACCAGCTTTTCCAGTTACCACAAAAGTAAGTACCTACTGATCTACCCTATAAAGGTAAATGATTTGATTTTTTTAAATCGTAAAGTCAAATTAAATCCACGATCGATAGCAGAATTTGAAGTTATGAAGTGGTCTAGAAGCGGCCGGGTCGGAAAGTAAACAGGTCTATAATTGGAAAATATTTGGCCATGCAATACAAACAGAGATCAGGTGTAGGCACCGGAATGGGATATTACCCGGGCCTTCTTAACCCAACCCAACTAGCCCCAGCCTTTAACCCCAACCCCAACCCCAACCCAACCCCAACCTTCAACCCAACCCCAACCCCAACCCCAACTTCTTAACTAACTTGCTTAACCCCAACTAACCCCAACCCCCAACCCCAACTAGCAACTTCTTCTTAACCCCAACTAGCCCCAACCCCAACCCCAACTAACCTTAACCCCAACCCACCTCCCTAATCTATTCGTTTTGGTTATTCGAGAAGTAATTATAAAAAAATTATAATAATATAAAATATGTGATGAATATTTTAGTATGTGTATTTGATGGAAAAAATGAAAATTCTGCAACTTCTAAATATGTATATATAGGATTTTATTAATCCTCGAAGTATATAATTTATAATTTAGAGATGAAAAACCAAACATCTATGGATATCTATATTAATAAAAAAAAATGATTAAAGAAATAAATATAATAAAATAATATTAAAGTCACCAGATAGTTTTATATAATATAGATAACACAGATGGCATCCGATGAGCAAAACAGAATTACAATATTTACCAATTTCTCGCCCCTCAAAGGAGTGCTTCGACAGTTTCAGTCCACGACCCAAAAGCGGATAAGAGACAAAATCAACTACCTCAAAACCTAGCCTACCGAATCAAGTACACAGAAAATACCCACTTTCAAACAAACACCAGCATTAAACCAATTAAATCTATATATCTCTCTATATATTTTTACTAAGACGCATTTTTATTTATTTTATTTTCATCATTTTTTATTTTTTGTAAAACCATAGGCAGTCCGCAAAAACAATATGAGGATTAAAACGCCTGGCTTAATAAATATCTGCCACCGAAAGACAGAGTCCAAAGTAGCATCAAAAGACTCATTGATTAACATAACAACCTTAACATTTCCAAAATCCCCACAAGATACGAGACGAGTGGTATTAACATCACTAGAAAATGCATGCATCGACTTCCAAATCACTATCCCACCTTGCCACCACAGGTAGGCTCCGTCCGCGAAGGTGACAAAGTGCTGTCCAATGAACTGGGCAGCCTCCATAAGAATAACAGCAATAGCCCGAATACGAATTATAAATAGTTTTCAAATTATCGAGCAGGCTCCATACAAAACCCGAAAAAATTAGTCATTCAGGAGTAGAATCTGCGAGTGATAGATGCGATCATCCAGAACTACAAGCTGAACAATCGACTTTAGAAAGAGTCTGTCAAAAGTGACTACACGAGCTACGGACTCAAGATCGAGAGCCTCAAGTATTCCCAGGTAGCTGTTTCAGATTCTAGTAATTACGAAGGTAGTCCAAACAGTGTAAAAAATGGTGGAATACAGGTCCAATCAGCGCTTGCCATCCACGATGATACCAATAATCCAAGTAGCAATACCAAAACCATGAAAGACTTGAATAAGTTTAGAATACAGAGACGCGCGCTCGTTTTCACAATTCCTAAAAACAAGAATAATACGACTGACGAGGCAAAGCACATTAGCGACAAGCCCTTCACATTTCCATGTAAGACAGTTCAGCGTCTCAAGTCCCAATTTTGCGACACGCGCACGAAAAACCTATGGCCAAATAGTGCCAATAGTAATAGCTTTAACAATAACAATTTAGATTAGATGGATAACTTCGCACTCCGACTGAAGCGATACAAATAATACCTCTACTACATCAACTTATCAAACGATATCTATAGGTAACTTGACTTTGAGAGCTACCCACAGCCTGTCAAATTCTATGTCGGATCTGGGAACAACTCCAACCTCATCAGAGCAATTCTCAAGAAGCGTTTTTGGTATATCGAAGTTAGCAGTTATAAAGAAGCAAGTTTGATTTGGACGCAACTAAAAATCGAATCGATATACACCCATCAACTACCGGTTTAATACGAAAATAAGAAGACGGATTCTCAAAAGTAGCTGGAGAAAGGAGAGTCTGCCTCGAATCAAGAATGCACAACAGTATCAACTGCTACCATCCCAACAATGCCGACCTTATCAAAAGTTAAGACAGGAGCCAGACAATTTGAACCCTCGGAACCTCTCCTAAAACTTATCAATTAATCTGATTTCAGTATCATCAAAAAATAGCAATGGCATCTTCTACGTAGTCAGAAACAACTCCATTACCAGCAACGACTTCAGATCCTTAAAAAGAGTCTTCGGACCAGCGTGAATTTACCGGAAACAACGCTGCTTCATAACCATCTCCACCAGAACGGACTCTTAGGAAACAAAAAGGCGATGTTCTATTGTTTAAGGGAATACCACAGGTTGCACGAAAGCAATATTTTTTAATCAGTTCCTTATACCTTTCACATCTGCAACGGCACTCGTGACTCCGAGTATAACAAGTTTGTGAAGGCTTACCACGAAAACAAAAAGCATAAAAAGAAAAACATCTGGATTGTAAAGCCAGGAGAATTTTCAAACAGAGGAAACGGAATCAATTGTGAAGATAAACTCTCAGGTATTGAAAAACTTGTCCAATCAGGAGGGAAAAATCGCACCTTCATCATTCAAGAATACCTAGCGAAACCTTTGCTGTACTTCGGCAGAAAATTCGATATACGGGCTTATATGCTCATTACCATCAGAGGAGGAGTTTTGAAAGGCTATTGGTACCAAGAAGGTTACATTCGCACCTCTGGCTACCCCTTCACTCTCCACTCCCTCCAGGAAAAGCACGTTCACCTCACCAATGATGCAGTCCAAAAATATACTGATGACTACGGCAAGTATGAGGACTGTAATAAACTATCGTATCAAGACATCCACCGCTATATCTTGGCACAGAAAAAAGTTGACTTTTTTCATGTGGCTTATCCACAGATGAAAAAGATAGCCATCGAGGCCATTAAATCAACTGCTCTTTTTTTGGATACAGAGTATCGACAGGATAACTTTGAGCTCTTTGGTCTAGATTTTATGCTTGACGACCATGTGAGGCCGTGGCTTCTCGAGATCAATACAAACCCATGTCTCGAACTGAGCTCCAATCTTCTAGAAAGACTCATACCCTTAATGGTTTAAAACGTATTTCGAATCGCTGTGGACCCTGTGTTCCCCCCTCCCGACAATTTTCCTTCGAATAAAAAGTACCACATCTCAGAGAATCCTGTAGTTTACAATAGATTTGAACTGGTGTACGACTCCCTGAAAGATCAAAATAGCTTATCTTCGAAGTATGCTAGTTCCAATATTATGTAAGAAATTGGGAGAGCGCCGGAGGACCAATAAACATATGAAGACGAAGGAAACTCTATTTAGATTTAAGAGAATGGTTGAGATAATAATAAATATATTTTTTTAAGTTAAATTATAAAATTGAATTTCTAATATCTATACATTTGCAACACTATATTTTATACCGAGGGATTAATTGCTTAAAATTTTAGACTCTAATAATTAATATAAAGTATTATAATCATTTAAAATATTTATAAATATACTACTCAACTCATCTGTTTTTTTAAAAACAAGGCACAGAAGCAAATACTAATTTTTTGGACCTTCGAACAAAAATCAAAGATAGAACAAAATAAACTCAAAAAAACAAAATACTGAACTCTTTAGATTTGTTTAAAACAATAATCTAAAAAATTCATATTTAAACATAATAATTAATATGTCACTGAGCATACAGGAACTGATTGACATAAAAGCATAATGTGAACGCGATATTAAATAGATGGACAACCAGATTGAATACTTGGAGACCATCTATATTGAATAAACGAAGTAATCGGTAAAAATACTAACAAAAAATCCAGAAATCATACCAAATTCAAAAAGGATTTGTCTAATTGTTCATATTCATATCTTATATATGATATCTTTATTAATAAGTGCGAAAGGAAAACTCAACTAATTTATTTTATATATATTGATTTTAGGGCAATATAATTAGAGGATTTGATAATTACGTAACATCGAAGCTGAATCCAAGAGGAGCAGCTATCCCTAAACGAGCCAGAGTCGAGGTTAAGGAAAGGCTGTTTTCATTAGGAAACGTGAAGTCACCCATGAACTAACTACTCGAAGCACCGATAGAACCTAGGAATTAAAACGCAGGGCTAGGGACAAAGAAATACTGTAAATAAATTCATTATTGATTCATCAAAATCTAAAATTTAAATATAATATTTCAACGTATATACAGCAAAGGAACGAGTGAGGAATAAACGAAAGAAAAACTATATCAAGTTCGATCAAGGATATAAATAGTATAGTGAACGGAATGGTGAGGATTCGTTAAACAACAGCGAGCAGAACTACGAAGATTACGACGATCGAGGCAAGAAGAGAAAATGAGGATCCTATTAACTTTGTTTATATGAATAAGGAAAGCAGAAATACAAATTTATTGAACAACACTAATCATAAAAAAATATAAATTGAAGTAATTGAAGTTAATGAGTTCATTTAGCCAAAAACAAACCACAGGATAATTGTAAATATACATTACCTGTTTTTTCATATTTTTTTTCGGAGGTCATTAGAACTATTAATTTTTTTTTTAAAAAGACGCTCTCGAAGAGTTTACACAAATAACATGAACTATCCAAAACGATATTACTGTAAAATATGCATATTACATCAGAAATATATATAGATATATTAATCTGCATGTGCATTACTTTTCATTAAAGTGGAGGCAATTTAGATCTATCAATAGGACATTCAAACTTATGTTCCATCCAACTTTGCAAACAACTTACGTGAAATCTATGTTTGCAAGGAGTCCTCATCACTTTTATCCTTTTCTTAGGCTCCACAAACTGGGGCAGTTTCGGCTGCTACTCGATTTCCACGCTCTCTCCTGGCTCTTCCACCAAGGACAGCAGACAAATCGCACAATCCTCAAACATCAGTCCTGTCGTCAGATCGTTATCGAGATACTCGTAATAGTCAAAGTAGTTGGGGATACACTGTTTGGGAATGAAAAACCGACTGCCGAATTTCGACTGGGCATAGAGAATGAGCACTTGCAGCAGCATTGAAATAGATATTCCTAAACAGAGCCAAAGGTCAGGAGATGAAAGCAAAATGTTCTCGGGACAACCTCGATAGTAGAAAATATAAAATTGACTGCAGAGGATCGAGCACACGTAGCTCGAATAGAAGCCTGGCCTGATGCCGTAGTAGATATTGTGGATGATCTGAGGGAGTAGCGCCATCGAGTTCAGGATGAGGAACCACGGGTAGATGGAGTAGTTGAACAGTCCCCAAAGATAAAGAAAGGAGAGTAGATAGAAGGTCAGATAACCCTTGATGCCTGCAACACGTCGTATCACAGGCTCAAAGCCTTGAGTAAAACGGATTGACGAGCAAAAGGTGGCCACACCTGTGAGAACCAGCCAGCCCTGACTATTGCCGATGTTGGAAACGCCATAATACAACTCTATGAGGGAGATGAAGAGTAGGAAATTGAGAGTGATGAAGAGACTGAAGATACTGATCTTGAGGGGCGGAATCTGTGCTTTGATCATAAAATGTATACCCGTTAGTATAATGGCGTTGGGGATGAGGAGAAGCCATGCAATGAGTGCATCGTAGTTTGGTGGATGAGAAGTCATCTTGAGTTTAAAGTTTCCAGGACTTTCGAGGAGAGTGCCTAATTAGTTAATCGTAAAAGCACAATCGGTAACTTCCTTCTGTTCTTAAAGATTATAGTTATAGTAGAGATATTGGTAGACCGTGCTGTTTTAACTTTCCCATACTCTAAAATACACAAAATTTAGATAATCAATATTGATAATGTTATTATTTTTTAATTAGTTTCGATTACAGTGATTCGTTATTAAAGGTTCCTTCAACTGGTATTATTAGGATGGCAACTTTTTCATTGAGGTATTTGGGGTCCCGAAAGATGATGAGTACGGTGTTGACATGAATAGTTACTGCGTCGGGAGTCAGGGTTTTGTTAAACAGAAATATTGATTCAGACTCTCCAAAAATACTGCTGAAGTAATTAAATTATCGTGTGTACTAAAATATATTATTAAAAATAAGTCTTTGAATAATGATAAGGTTATTTTTTAGGAATACATAATACACATTATATTATTATGTATTCCTGAAGTGATTGTTATATTGATAAGTAGTAAGATGAATCAAAAGGAAAATGACAACGGTATAATATGTGGTATATATATAAAATAGTTTGGCTTACTCCGATGGACGACCAATTGGAGTAAATTTGTTACTCAAGCATAGCAATTTCCTTAAAATGATACTCTGCAAGTAATCGGCTGGTAGATTATCGTGCTCGTCGAGGAGTTGTTAATTCGTTGGTGATGGTTGTAAGGATCGGACCAATGTTTAGGAAGAGGCATATTGTGAGTATTCCTATAATGTAGACAGAACTTATGTGCATGATTGATGTTTGTATTGTTTATATATTATGTCTATCTCTTCTGTTAATGTATTATTTATAATTATTACTAGAAAAATACCTTAATATTTATTTTTATGAAATATACGCTTAGTTTTATTGTGTAATCTGCTTCAAAACAAAACATTCTATCTCTATGCTCAAGTCTAATTCAATGCTAAACTCTATGAATTATTCAGAGACTAATTAGAAAAACTTAGGTATTATATTTTTATAACTAAAAAGAAGGCTAACTTATATTTTGAACGAAATTAAATTAAACATAATTTCATCAGCAAGCTAATAAAAAATAATAATAACACCGAGCATTGTCCGAAAAAACAATACTTTCTTCACATCTATTCCTCAATAATTTATTGAATGACAGACTCTGAGCGCCCTGATCCTGCAATCATTCTATCGGAATTATACACCTCCATCATAGAAAGACTAGACTTCCAGAGACGCATCAGTCGACAAATGCGATAAACCACCTTACCCGAGACGAACAAAGCTTATCGCCTGCTAGTAATTGAGAAAGAGCGAGAGTCAATGAGAGTCATTAAAGAACAACATGTCATCAGTAAACTTAGTGGATAGAAAGCAGTTGGGCGAAGATTCATAAAGTAAATCCGATTGTTTGTTTTAATGTTAATTCTAACTATCAAATAGATTCACCATGATGATGATTATACATCTTCATTGCTTGTAAATTATCTATCTACATATGTATTAATTTATTGAATTATAATCGATATATTTAGTGTGTTTATTTATTTTGTACTTTAGTTCCTTCACGGAGTTCAGTTTTGAAGCCTTCCAATTGTTAAAACCTGACAAGGAATTGGTCAACCTTGAACGCAATCACACAAATTTATTTAAAATCTACTACTCATATTTTTTAGCGATGAAGCCACAAGAGACGATATTACTTGATAAAATTGCGTCTTTTGCCCTCAATCCCGACAATGATATCAATAATAACAGTAATAATCATAATAATAAGAATATCGCTTTTGACAGGTTCTCAACAACTTCCTCCTCAGTAACGCTTAAGCTCGATCTCTATCTCCAATTGATCGGGCAATTAATGATTATAGTTAGAGAAAACCACAACCAAATACTCGCAGCATCGGTATTGAAAGTCAATGAAACAATACATAATTATGATCTCACAGGAAGAACGAACGAAGCGAAGTCTATGCATAAACTACCATACACAGTCACTATCCACAAATCAGCTCTCTATTCCAGGAAATCGAACAAACGGTACCTGCCTTCGCTGGTTATTCAAAATGACTAGTCAGAAGGAAATACAACTCATAACAATAGGTAGGCATTGATCTCTGAGGAAAAGACTCTCAAATTGAGAATGAAGGAACTTGAAAGCACTATATTGAATAAGACCAACAGATTTATCGCAGAGCATTATAGTGGTCAGCATTACTTGGAGAATTAAATCATAAACACATCATCGGCTTTACCCATCAAAATTGCAGGCAAACAACTTACTGAAAGGGTTGGATGCCAATAGTAGAGCAATACTTCTGATACTTTTATGAAAAGTATCCACCACTCCAATAGGCGGCAGTCGCATTATCTCCACCATCATCACCACAGAACAGATGATGGCGGTAGGTCAGCAGAAAGGAGTCAACAAGGCGAACAGCATACAGCTCCAAGAATTGTGAATCCTCGTGACCATCTCCAAATTAATCCATTAAAGACTACTTCATGGCAACAGAAAGAAAGATAGAAACAATGGAGTAGTGTTTCTAAAAAAGGGCATGCAGATAATAGTGCAAATAATTAAACTAATGATGTAATTGAGTCTACTTCAATGGTATCAGCATATAAAAGTTCAGTATATGCTTAAATACCCTAAAAAAAATAACTTGACTTATATAATTTTCCTATTCTATCCTTCCCAAAGATTTATGAAGCTCCAAATCTGGCAGACTCAAATAATATTCGCCCCAACGATCGACTCGTAGCAGCAAACCCAAATTCACAAACTGCCGCAAAGTCAACTATTACTTATAAATACATCAAAACGACTCGATACTCTCGCTTCTATAATAAATTCTTCTAAATGTTCGGCTGCAACCTCCTAGATTACTGCTCTATGACTGGAATCCCTGATTTAGACTACCCTTTCGTGCAAGCAAAGTCTAGAAGAAGGGTATCTTCGAACAATAACCCAAACTCCTTTGGGTTAACTATGAACCTCGATGGAATAAATAACAACTCTAATGTTAGTGTGAATAATATTAACAATGAGAATCTACGTTGGCTTAGCGAGAATAGTTCCTATGTGGTGTTAGGGCATATCAATGAGAATATTGACGTGTTAAACACAATTACCAAATATTGTTCTGAGGTCGAGAGCAGTCAAGGTTTGGTTACAAAGGAGTTTATAAAACGATAATATGAATTATTCGGTCATACTCATAGCAATTCTGGTTCAATTCGACTGCCACCCCACTCTTATTCCTGGCGAATCTGATTATATAAATGTATAGTTTCTAATCTCAAATCTAATTTTCATCCATTAAAATTGTTTTTGTTTAGGATATTGTTTTTGTTTCTATTTTCTTTCTAATTCTCAGTTCTAAAATAGAAAGAAAAAAAACTTCTAAACTCAAGTTAATATATTTTTAAAAAAAGCCTATATGGCAAATATATAAAAAATAATTTAAAAAATTATATGACATCAATATTTGATTATGAATTTATCTCCGATTTTCCTCTTCAATACAACCAGCATTTCATCAAATTTCCTACAATTCAGAGGGATGCGTTTAATATAAAGGTATATTAAGGAAAGAGCCCTTTGGAACAAGGATATAAATATTATCAAAAGTATCGATTTGTAGAGTTTTCCTTATTATATTTTAGGAGTCATAGATTAACACACAAATTCAAGTATTGACAGCCCATGAGCTTGGGCTTAAATTGTATTTTCTATGAACTCCATAAAAATATTAACATTTATCAAAAGGTTATATTAAATAATATAAAATTTTAATTGCATTATTAATATAATCTGATGATGAGCTAGAAATCGAAAATCAGACACATATCGACCGGATCAGTCACTGCTGGTACGAGAACTCCGAACTCAAAACTTCGCCCAAGCCCTTACAGTCAATTATTCAAGAAGGTTCTCGACGTCAAACCTTTTGGGTGTCAAAAACGAAGTCGCCTTCCTGGTCATAGATTCTAAAACTCCTAAAAGATTTTAGACACTCCAAACCATCACACCAATGCATTCGCGACCCCCAAACACCGGTATGTAGAGTCCCGGCGTATGAGCCAGGAGCGAGGCAGCGTGACAAAATCTCCTCCCCTCCTCTTCACAGCTAAATCGATGCTGAAGCTTTGTTCCCTTGCCACTCTCAAGCCACATAGCAATCATAATACAATTAATTTTAGTAATAACGAAGAATTAAGGGTAAATGTCCTTAACAATAATAACAGCAAGACCAACATCTTCTCCCCTGTAGAAAAGGATATTAACGAATAATTTAATAGTGGTGCTAGTAAAAAAGCAGGACGTCTCTATCGCAATTTGAGCAGCAGTAAAAACACCGCGACCAAGACTGGCAATTTCATTAATACCGCTATAAAAAATAATAATAGCGCGAATGAGAACAACAGCCATATCAAATAGCTGTTGAGTCGGCAATCGAGTCGCAAGAGCACGAGTCATTTGAATATTGTTAAAAGCAGCAATCCAAGAAATAACCTATAAGAAGATATGGATCTAATAAAAAAAGTTCATATGATCGGTCTCGGGGCATTTGGGAGTGTTTGGAAAGTGTAGTTGGATAAAAAGATATTCGCTTTGAAAGAGATGTCTAAAATTAAGTACAACAATAAATAGAACAATATATAGATATCTAATTTTTTAGGTATTTACATTTTTTTATATATCTATCTAGTTATTTTATTCTTCATTTTGAGGTAATATATGTTATTCTATATAGATATATAAGATATATATTATATATTGTATTTCGGATATGATAAGTTTCTAATGGAAATATTAATAGAATAATATCGAAAAACAATGTAAAGAACGTGCTAAATGAACTAGAAACTCTGAAAAAAATGAATCATCCCTTTCTCGTCAATGTCAAAGCTGCCTTCAATGACAAAAATAGTGTTTATCTCCTACTGGATTACCTCAACGGAGGAGACCTCAGATATCATATGTGTATGGGAACATTCAACTAAAAACAAACTAGTAAGTAAACTTATTAAATATACCATATGATATACAATCGACTATATTATATACTTTTATTTTTTTTCTTCTATTATAAGGCTTATTTTATTTCACATTTTAACAAATCATAGAATTCATAACTGCTTGTTTGGTCTTGGCAATCTAATACATCCATAAACAAGGAGTGATCCATCGTGATATAAAGCCAGAAAATATCATTCTGGAGAAAACTGGATATGTCCGGCTCACAGATTTCGGAATTGCCCAGAACGAGGACAATGTCAACCCTCTCCACAACAGCGGCACTCCCAGCTACATGGCTCCTGAAGTTTTGTTCGGAGAGGAATCAGGGCCTTCGAGTGATTTTTTCGGCATGGGAGTAACTATTTACGAGATGATGGTCGGAAAGCGGCCATTCACAAGCGTGACCAGAAAAGACTACAGGCTGGAGCTACTCTACGGACCGGCGCACATCAAGGTGCCTCAACAGTGCGGGTGGTCAGCGGAGAGCGCGGACTTTGTCTCCAAACTCATCGAGAAGGACCCGAAGAAAAGACTCGGGTATCGAGGAGGAGTTTAGGATTTGAAGAAACACCCTTGGCTATCCGATATCAAATGGGGAAAGTTGTTGAAGAAAGACATAGAGTGTAAATTCGTTCCTGGAGTGATCGTGGAGAGTGATCCGTTCTTGGAAGAATTAAGGCTGTGCATCTAAGCCGAAGAGGAGAATAAATGTAATGACGAGGCCAAACAGATTCTATAAGGGGAAGGAGAGTAGCTCTTCAAAAACTATTACCTGGAGATGAAGAAACCCCTAATTAAAAAAATAAGCAAGAAGTTGACCTGAAATAATAATATTTTAAAATATGTGGATAAAAATAGATTATTGATTCTTCCTCGCATGAATGTATATTTTCTAAAAAGAGAAGAGTACCGTTAAATAAATTTAATAATTTCATATTAATAAAAATATATAAAAATAGATTCAAGATGAATATTTGCGGTAATATTTTCTCTACTGAACAGGACTCTCAGGAATCTAAATATTCCCCAATTCATCGGAATCTTATTGATTGAAAAACTATTCCAGGAATCCCTTCTTCGAAGGATCCTGGAACTCGAAATCCTTCACATTGTTTGACTCCGATACTTGTTTACCATTACGATAAGATTACGAGCTCAGCACTAAGTCCTATTCGGGAATCTCGATATCCATTGGGGAGGAGGGTTATCCTGAAGGGACATGAGACTTAGAAGGAGTTCGCAGGTTATTATTGTTCTGTCTGATAATCAAGGCTGAACCCACAGCGTTCGTCACTCCAGGATTTTAGTACCTAGAAGTATAAAGTAAAATAAAGAAAGTAATTTATTGTTTTCTTTTGTTTTGAAAGAGATACAATAATTAGGAATTCAAAAGCGGAACCTATGCAGTAATAATATCTTTCAACTTTCTCTGCATTCTATCAAAGATCTTTCCTAGTCTCAGTATCTTAGGAGCGTCGATCACTATTGGTTGGTTTCGTTTCTCATTCGAAACCTCGGTTTGTCGGTTCAGTGGGTGCATATTTTTTGGCAAAGGCTGGGGAGGAGGAGTCGCGTCCGAAGCTGGGGACTTATTTTTTGGGCTGGGGTTGATGTTTTCGACAAGCCTGTGAGCCAATGCTCGAATATTGTGATTCCATTTGTCCCCGATAACTGGCATTGACTCTTTAATGTCAGGAATATAAGAGATGTTAGGTATGGACCGATTAGGTCTATAATTTTGTCTTTTCATTGAATATGATAAAATTTGAAGAAGAAAAAACTATACTTTGAAATAATTGAATATATAATTTTAAATGATGCAGAAATAATTATGGCGTTTTTTATTTAAACATTAAATGAGTAGAAAGAAGTGTATTTAAAACTATGAGCAAAATATTATATAATTACATTTAGGAGCAAATAGGATAATTTATATGATTTATAATATAAATATTATAGTGTATTTTTAATGGAAATTAACATATATTTTTATTGGAAATATTAAAACAAAGAGTTTATTATACTAACTAATTTTGAGTATCATTTTCTTTTTTTTAATTTTTTTGCGAGGTTTAAATTATTGTATGTATTGCAATATTTACAATTAAATAGATAAAAATCATAGACTCACTCAAAATATTATTATTTAGCTATTCCATATATATGGTTAATAATTATCACTTTTTAATAGTGGGTTGCGACCTTTTGCTGGATTGGTAGGCGCTATTATTGTAAAAGTCCTTTGGACTATTTAGTTTCTGGACAGGATTGTGTGGTCCCGAGACACTTCCTTCGATCTTGTTAATGTTCATTTTGATTTATTTCTTCATATCTGGCAACACTACGCCTTATTTTTTGCCTCCTCCCACTTCCTCCTTGCGTTGCTTGGCGTGTTTGAGGGAATAGAGTTTAACCAAGTACTCCCGCTCAGTGGGAAGCACCTTTTTATTGTCTAGTTCCTCTAGGGTTTTTGCCAGGATGACTGAGTAATCTCGGTATTTGGGGGCTTTAACGATGGGGTTACCAAGCATAATGATCTTGCGGATTCTCGTCAAATGGGAGAGTACATCAGCGATGCTACTGACTTCTTGGATGTTATTATTCTTTAATTCCAGGTGGGACAGGTACTGTAAATGGACAAACTCTATATTTTAAATGAAAATAAAATGTCAGTTTAAATCTATTTCAAAATTATTATTTCTAAAAAAATGGAGTATCGCCTATTATTTCTGAATACAATAGTATCGTTTTTACAATTAATGAGTGAGATTTTATTATTGTTGCACACCAGAATTTCGAGAGACTTGCCGATCGCCATCATACTTTCCTCCTCGAATAGCAATGGGGAGGAGTTCTGCTGATCCGAAATCTGCAATTCCAGTAAACTGTAGCAGCCATCCAACCCTGCTAGCATCCGGATGTAGTTATGGTTGAGAATCAGTTTGTTCAAGTTGTGCAGATTCTCTAGTCCTTCCACCCTATCGATATAGTTGTAGTCGAGTTTGAGGGTTTTCAGCATCAACAATTTCTCCAGACCCTATATTTTGGAAATGTTGTTTCTGCCAAGATGGAGCAGCTGCAACCCTGTCAACAGCTCTAGATCGCAGATCTTCGATATTTTTTTCTATTCGAGCGAGATCATAGAGATGGTGGGAAAGGATTTTTAGTAAGGCTTGGCGAGCTTGACGGTGGTACCACGCAGTAACAACTGTTGAGTGATTGGAAAGTCTTAGATATGAGGTTTTGGAATTTCGCCCCCCAATGCATGTAGCGGGTTGTTTTGGGTATGCTATTATTATTGAAGTTCTCCTTTTTATTTTTTGTGGTGGATCTATTTGGTTGCTAATTATTACTATTATGAATATTGATATTATTGTTTAGTAAAGGGAGGAGCTCCCTCTTCCATATTGCTGAACCTCTACCTAATGGTGGCAACAGAGGATAAGAAGACCTGAGCCTATTCAAGGCTGAAGCCGATGGAAGTGAAATCATGTTAAGTCGCCAAACTGATCTGTTCCCATTCGTCGAACCCGTTGTCGATCAGAAACTTAAGCTTGTCGTTATCGAAATGCATGCACAGCGAATCAATCAGATCGGAATACATTTTAGGGTACAGATCAGAGTTCTGAG